>JAASFS010000396.1:0-19410 GCA_023333865.1 Globisporangium perplexum | reverse complement strand
TCGACCATCGGATCCGTCAGCATGCGACTCTTGGAGTAGTATCGGACATCGGGCGGCGGCTGACTTCAGTGACCACCGCACAACAAGGACACTCGTCTTCCTACAGCAGTAGCAGCAGCAGCAACACGATGAAGATCTCTCCGTTCCTCTGTTGGCTCGGAGGTTCCGTGCAAGATCCGATACGAAGTCGTCGTGGCAGCTAGGCGACTGAGGAGCTGCAGCAGCCTCGAGCAAGTGAAGGTGCGTTGCAAGCTCAACCCATTTTCGATCAAGTCGGTCCGCCGTCCCTTGTCGTTGAAGGCGGATCCGTGCCGTGAGTCATTACGCCCGAAGCCACGCAGCGCGTGAGCGAGGGGCAGTCGAGGTGGAGAGACCGCGTGCGCGTGCACTCAAAGCGCGCATCGAGCGAACGCAGCAGGGCTTGTTGTCGTCGCGGAGTTCAAGACGCTGGTCATGTTGTGCGCTTGAGAAAAATGTGTGGTTGTGTGCTGTTGGTCTCCGCTAAAGTGCGAAAATATACAAACTTCAAGTGCTCTTCTTTTGGCGGGAGTTTCGCTCTCAAATCTCGACAAACTGGTTTCAATTTATCGATATTTCAACCCCCACTCTCGACATATCGACAAAAACGAGCGATTAACCTTGCAAAGTCGAGGTTTTTCCTCCCGCCACCCCCGCATTTCCCTAAATCCTGCCTCAGTTTCCCGATTTTTGCCTCCCAGGATCTCGACGAACTTCCTTCTCTCGCCGCCTTTTGGCGCGCAGTCGCGAGAACGCCAGCCACCAAGCAAGCAAGCAAGCAGGGGAGCGAGCAAGCGAGTCCCCACCCACCGCACTTGGACGCAGGCGACAGCGTCACCACCGAGCAGTCGACACACACACACACAGCGAGAGATCATGCCGAGCGCAGAGGTGGCGGGCGCCGTGCACCGCAAGCAGCGGCGCGCAGCAGCCGGCACGCCCTACGGCGTTGCAGGCGCCAGCGCCTTCGGGCGTTTCCTCAAGACACTCCCGCTCTTCGGGCAGCTGGTCGGCGACGACGACCACGACGACGACGACGACCACGACGACGTAGACGAGGAGGATACGGTCGCCACTGGCGCGGGGTACGACAACGACACGGAGGAGCTCGACGAGGAGGAGGACGAGGACGACGCAGTCGGAGTCACCCACGCAGAGCGTGAAACCGCCACCGCCGCCGCGCACCCGCAGCTCGTGACCGCCGTGGTCGTCGGCGCGTCGCCCGAGCGCGGCGGCGCGAGCGCCAAGTCGCCGCTCGGCAGCAGCCGCCGCGCGCACTCGCCCGCTGCTGTGGCACCAACGACGGCGCCGCCCGCCGGTGCGGAGCTCGGCCCCGTGCTGCGCTCGCAGCGGCGCAAGAACAGCAGCGCGCAGAAGGCGTTCCTGCCGGCGCCGGCGCAGAAGTCGAAGGCGCTGCGCATCGGCGCCGCCCCGGACTCGCCGGACGACGAGCTGCGCGGCCGCGTGAACCGGCGCCGCGCGCGCCTCGCCGGCTCGCCGATGGACTCGCCGCTCGCGGCGCTCAAGCACAAGAAACCGATCTCGTACGAGGAGTACGAGCGCCTCTCGCACAAGCTGCGCGAGCTCGTGGAGACGAGTCCGCAGGCGTCGCTCGCGCTCACGCAAAACGCACTCGCGCGCGGCTTCGACGAGCGCCCGCACGCGGCGCTCTCGCTGCAGAAGAGCCTGAGCTACGTGCCTGGCGCGATGACGCTGCGCGACGGCGCGCGCGCCGCGGCGGCTGTTTCTTCGGAGCCGCACGAGAAGCGCGGCGCGAGCGACAGTCTCGAGCTGCAGCTCGCGGCGGGCGGCGTCCCGTTCGGCAAGCGCGCGCGCACGGGCGAGAACCGGCCGATCTACTTCTCGGGCGTCGCGCTGCGCGGGCAGATGCTGA
Source organism: Globisporangium perplexum (assembly GCA_023333865.1). Classification (NCBI taxonomy): domain Eukaryota; phylum Oomycota; class Peronosporomycetes; order Pythiales; family Pythiaceae; genus Globisporangium; species Globisporangium perplexum. Next base: position 17,498 of record JAASFS010000396.1, on the reverse strand, counting down.
CGCGCGAGGAGCGCGTGGAGCGCAAGCCGCGGCCGTCGCGCCTGCTGACCGGCGCGAAGCGTGACGCGGCGGCGCGGAGCGCGTACTCGTCCGCGGTGGCGGAGAAGATCCTCTCGACGCTCAACAAGGTGCAGAACCCGCTGGCGCGCGAGGCGACCAAGCCGACGCCGCAGACGTCGCTCTCGTGGGCCAAGTACCACCTCGCGCTGACGGACGACAGCGCGAGCGCGGACGTCGACGAGTCGATGGACGAAGCGGCGCCGCCCGTGACCTCGCTGCCGCGCGTGCTCTTCTCGCCGCAGGCGGTGTCGCTCACGCCTGCGCCGAGCAGCCGCGCGCGTATGGTCGCTGCGGACGCGGCACAACACGCGTACGAGCAGCTGTACGGGTCGCACGCGTTCACAGTGCCCGCGTCGCGCGTCGCAGTGCTGCAGGGGGATAAGCGCAAGGTGGTCGACGACGACCTCGACGAGATCCGGTTCGTGTTCTCGCCGTCTCCCGACCAGCGCGAGCCGCCGAGGCGCGTGCAGTCGCAGAAGACGCGCAAGGTGAAGGGAGCGGTGGAGACGCCGTTCGCGTTCGTGCCTGCGTCGCCGAAGTCTCGGGCCGAGTGGCTTGGTGCGAAGCCGAAGAACCAGAAGCCGCAGGAGACTGCGGCTCCTGCCTCTGCGAAAAAGGCGGCGAGTGTCGAGACGGCGGAGGTCGCGGCGCCTGTCGTGTCGTCGAGCACGACGAACCCACTCGCTCGGTTCGCGCAGATGGCTCCGGGCAGCTGGAAGTGTCCGACGTGCTCTGTCACGAACCAGGCGACGCACAGCAAGTGTCCGTGCTGCGAGACTGCGAAGCTGAGCTCAGTCGGTGCGGCGAGCACGGCGAAGCCAGCAGCGAGCACTCCGGTGGTGTCGAGTGGAGTGAACCCGCTCGCGCGGTTTGCTCAGCTGGCTCCGGGCAGCTGGAAGTGTCCGACGTGCTCCGTCACGAACCAGGCGACGCACGACAAGTGTCCGTGCTGCGAGACGAAGAAGCCGGGTGACGTGAGTGCGTCTAGCTCGGCGAAGCCAGCGGCACCGAAGGCAGCGGGGGCGATCACGTCGAGCGGGTTCTCGTTCGGCGCTCCTGCTGCACCGGTGAAGGCTGCTGCCACGGACGCCCCGAAGGCGAGTTTCTCGTTCGGAGTGACACCGACGGTGGCGCCGTCGGTTGCAACACCGGATAGCAAGAAGGACAGTAGCGGCGACGCATCGGTGCCGGCGTTCACGTTCAGCGCTCCCCCTGCCGCCTCGGCTACAAGCAACGCGAGTAAGCCCTCATTCTCATTCGGAGCGACGGCGGACGCGTCTGCCGAGAGCGCCTCGACGAAGCCGCCGTCGTTCTCGTTCAGCGCGCCTGCTGCTTCCACCGCGGTGGAGACGGCCGCGACGGCCGCGATCAGCTTCGGAGTGCCGAGTGCCGCGGTGGTGAAGCCGGTCGTGTCTGCCCCGTCATTCTCTTTCGGCGCGCCGAGCTCGAGTGCGGCACCAGTCGTGGCGAAGGAGTCTGCCAAGAGCAGCGCGCCGACGTTCTCGTTCGGCTCGAGCTCGGAGCCGCCGAAAGCGTCGGGCAAGCGCAGTCTGGAGACCGAGGAGCCTGCCGCGAAGAAGCCAGCGTTCAGCTTCGGCTCGAGCGAGCCGCCCAAGCCGGAGGCGACGGTGCCTGCGTTTTCGTTTGGCGCGAAGCCGAGTGGTGCGGAGCCAGCAACTGCGTCATTCGGGTTCAAGTCTACGCCTGTGAAGGTTCCAGAGCTGCTGAAGGAGCCGGCGGCGGCGGCAGCGCCTGCCAAGCCGGCGTTTACGTTTGGATCGTCCTCGACGCCTGCGCCGTCGACGTTCTCGTCGATCGCCGAGAAGCCGACTGCGGGCTTTGGCCAGGACTCGAGCTCGAAGCCGGCGTTCTCGTTCGGCCAGAGTAGCACGGCGTCGCCTCCGAAACCCGCCGCGGCTGCTTCGACGTTCGGCTCGAGCGCGTCTGCGTCGACGTTTGGAAGTTCGAGGACGTCGCCTGTGCCGGCGTTCGGCTCGCTGTCGACGCCGGCTGCGTCGCCTGCGGCCCCCACGTTCTCGTTCGGCGCGCAGCCGTCGGCTGCAGCAACACCAGCGGCCAAGCTGGCAACAGCGTCGCCTGCGGCTCCCACGTTCTCGTTCGGCGCGCAGTCAACACCGGCGGCGACCCCCGCGAGCAGCTCGACGGTGTCGCCTGCGGCTCCCACGTTCTCGTTCGGTGCGCAATCGGCACCAGCGGCAACACCAGCGGCAAAGCCGGCAGCAGCTCCGCAGCCGTCGTTCACGTTCGGGTCGTCCGTGAGCTCTGGTGGTGCTGCGTCTGGCTTCGGCTCGGCGTCCTCGTCTCCTGCGTTCGGCGTGTCGACTTCTGCGCCGCCTGTGAGTGCGGCGCCGTCGTTCACGTTCGGCGCATCGAGCCAGAGCAGCGCGCCGGCGTCGAGCTCGACGTTCGCGTTCGGTGCGTCAGCGCCGTCGGCGCCAGCTGCTTCGGGGTTCGGCGCTTCTGCGGCGCCGTCGTCCGCGTTCGGATCGTCGGCGGGTGGCGCCTCGTCGGGTTTCCGGACGCCATCTCCAGCGTTCGGTGCCCCGGCGGCGGCGGCTCCGGCATTCGGCATGTCGGCGCTGGCGTCGAGCGGGTTCGGCGCGTCTGCCGCTCCGGGTTTCGGTTCTGCGACGCCCGCAGCAGGTGCGTTCGGGTCTGCGGCGCCGGCGGCATCCGGTTTCGGGAGTTCAGCACCTGCGACGTCGGGCTTTGGTTCTGCGGCGCCAGCGTCCTCTGGGTTCGGTGCTGCGGTGCCGGCGGCTTCTGGGTTCGGCGCTGCGCCGGCGTCGACGACGTTCGGTTCGAGCGGCGGGTTCGGTGCGAGCACGGCGACGTCGTTCGGTGCGCCGGCGAGCGGGTTCGGCGCGCAGCAGAGCTCGGCGTTCGGCGGGTCGTCGGGCTTCGGGTCTTCCGGGTTCGGCGCGCCGGCAGCTCCGACGGCGTTCGGCGCCGCGGCTCCTGGCGCTCCGAACGGAGGCTTCGGGACGCCGTCGCCGGTGTTCGGCGCTCCGGCTCCAGGCAGCTTCGGCGGGGGCTTCGGCGCGCCTGCGGCCGGCGGGGGCTTTGGCGGCGCGCCGGCCAACGCGTTCGGCGCGCCGCAGGACGGTGGCTTCAGCGTCGGCGCGGCGCCGCAGCAGCCGGCGAAGCGGCGGATCCTCAAGGCGCGCTCGAAGCGCACCGGCTGAGGTCGTAGTCGTAGGAAGAGGAGAGAGAGAGGAGCGGAGACCACCAATATATTTAATTATTGCAATACGCGTGATGTCGATGGCGACCTTCGCGGACCTGCCGCTGCACGCCGATGTGCAGCGCGCGCTCGCGCGCATGCGCTTCCGCGCGCCGTCGCCCGTGCAGCTGCGAGCGCTGCCGCTCGCGCTCTTCGGCAGCGACGTCGTGGCGCAGGCCAAGTCGGGCACGGGCAAGACGGGCGTCTTCGCCGTCGCGGCGGTCGAGCGCGTGCTCGGAAGCCTCGCGGCGTCGGCTCCGGCGGCTTCGGGCAGCGGTACGGCGGCTCCGCCCGAGCCGCTGGCGCTACTGCTGGCGCCCACGCGCGAGGTGTCGGTGCAGATCGCGGCGGTCGTGGCGCAGGTCGCGCACTTCCACCCGGAGGTGGCGGTGCACACGCTCATCGGTGGGCTGCCTATCGCGCACGACAAGGTGCGTGTGTGTAAGAGAGAGAGAGATCGGGGAGCAGGAGAGCGCGAGGACGCTGACGCTCGCGTCGCCCCAGGAGGAGCTGCGCCGCGGCTGCCACGTCGCGATCGGCACCCCAGGCCGCGTGAAGGCGCTCGTGGAGCAGCGCGCGCTACGGTGCCACGCGCTGCGGCTGCTGGTGCTCGACGAGGTGGACAAGCTGCTGCAGCGCGACTTCGAGAGCGACGTGCGTGCTCGCGGCTGCGGTGACGGTGGCGGCTCACGAGCTGCTGACTCATAACGTGGTGGTGGTGGCGCAGCTCCAGTTCATCGTCGCGGCGCTGCCCGAAAGGCGGCAGGTGCGTGCTGCGCGCGTACTGACACGCGCATCGCTCGAGACTGACGGTCGCTGTTGCTGTTGCTGCTGCTGGTATTGGCGGCGCAGACGCTCGCGTTCTCCGCGACGTTCACGACGGAGCAGCTGTCGACGGTCGTGCGAATGATGCGCAGCCCGCAGGTGCGAGCGTCTCGGAGCGGCGCTCCTCCCTCTGCTTCCTGCTGACACAGGTGCCGACTGGTGCCGACTGGTGTCTCTGGTGTTCTTGCTGGTGCTGGCGGCGCAGATCGTTCGCGTGCGCGGACCGCAGGACGTGACGGTGGAGCTCGTGTCGAGTCGCGCGGAGCTCGAGGCATGGACGCAGCGAGAGGCGGCGAGCGAGCACCCGGAGCTCTGGCTGCGGCACGTCAAGCAGTTCTACAGCGTCGTGCGGCGCGCCAACGGCGGCAGAGACAGCAACACCAGTGGCGGCGCCGCCGCGGATGTGCTCGCCATGAACGCCAAAGTCGCGAAGCTCGCGGCGCTGCTGTCGGAGGTCATGTTCAGCCAGTGCATGGTGTTCTGCAACGACAAGCTGCGCGCCGAGGCGCTCGCGACGGCGCTGGCGGCGCAGGGGTGGCCGGCGGTGTGCATCACGGGCTCGCAGCACCAGGCGACGCGGTCCGAGGTGATGGCAGGCTTCCGCGCCTTCCGCTCGCGCGTGCTCGTGTCCACGGACCTCACTGCGCGCGGCATCGACGTCGACCGCGTTAACTTCGTCGTGAACCTCGACCTGCCAGGAGACCCGGCGACGTACCTGCACCGCGTGGGGCGTGCCGGGCGCTTCGGCGGCCGCGGACTCGCAGTGACGCTGCTCGCGGAGCAGGACGTCGTGGGCGTCGAGATGCTCGCGCGGGTGTTCAAGATGCGCATCGAGGAGCTCCCGGAGCCCGTGCCGCGCGCAGTGTTCGAGTTCGTGCGCGAGGGTTCCGCGAGTCGCAGCGAGGACGTCGGGTCCGCCGCAGCGGAGATGGCGGCGCTGGATCCGAGCGAGGACGTCGAGTGGGCGTCGCAGGCCGCGGAGAACGCGGCGCTGGATCGGATCGAGGAGGAGGCTGTGGAACTGGAGGCGCTCGAGTCGCACTCGAGTCCGAGTTCGGCTTCGAGTTCACGGCACCAAGTTCCAGTTGAGGAAGCGGCAAAGGCGCATGCGGCAGCTGCTTCTACGCCGGTGAAGGTGACACTACGACCGTTAGATCGTCAGGAGCGCAGGCGCAGCAGCAGCACGTCGGTCACGATCCAGGGAGATGAGATCCACGACCGCCACGGAGTTTCGCGGACAACGCGGAAGCAGCGGACGCCGCCAGCGCAGTCGCTGGAAGAGGAGGAAGCGAGCTACGAGCGTTGGCTCGCGCTGCTGTAGTACGCTTCACCGAGCGCTTGGGCTTACTAGATCGCGCTGTCAACGCGCAACAGCAGCAGCACCACCACCTCGATCTCCGCTTCCTCCATGCCGCCTCCTGATATCATCAGTTTTCTTCGATTCCTGAATCCCGATACAAAGTTCAAGTGACTTTCTTTTCGGCTGGGAGGACGGGTGTGAGCGAGCGCAGAGCATGTGGAGCTGGCTCACGGGCGGCGGCGGCGGCGCGCAGCGACCGCGCCTCGGTAGCTTCTTCCAGCGGCCGCGCGCCTTCTCGCTCGAGAGCATGCGGCAGCTGCACGCACAGCTGCTGCGCTTCGCGGAGCTCAGCGACGCCGACGTCGTGGAGCTACTGCGGTTGCTCTCCGAGTTCCTTGTGTACGCGGATCAGCACGGGGCCGCGAGCGGCGACCAGCACCAGCCGGCGGTGTCGGACGACGGCGACGCGGTGGACCAACACTCCGAGTCCGCGGGCGTGTTCTTCGACTACTTCTGCGAGAAGAACGTGCTCGGGCTCTTCGTGCAGCTCGCGGCGTCCAAGCCAAGCGCCGCCGTGCAGGTGCAGCTGCTGCAGACGCTCAGCATCCTCGTGCAGAACATCGCGACGCGCACGTCGCTCTACTACCTACTGAGCAACAACTACGTGAACCGGCTGCTCGAGAGCCCGTTCGCGCACGCGCGCGACGACGACGTGCGCGACTGGTTCGTCACGCTGCTCAAGGCGCTGTCGCTGCGCCTGAACGAGGAGACGGTGCAGTTCTTCTTCGACGACACGCGCGCCGCGTTCCCGCTCTATGCGCAGGCGCTGCGCTTCCGCCGATGCCCCGAGGCGATGGTCAAGGTGGCGGTCAAGACGCTGACGCTCAACGTCTACCGCGTGCAGGATGACCGCGTGCGCCGCTTCATCTTGCAGTACCAGCGGATGGCGTACTTCCGCGACGTCGTCGAGTACGCCAGCGAGCTCGCGCTCAAGATCCAGGGCCTGCTCAACGTCTGGAGCCCGGGCATGGCGCACGCGCTCGCCGAGAAGCTCGAGGAGGCCGTCGACGAGTACATCGACCACTGCTTCTACCTCCAGGACATTCTCGACGTCAACCTACCGGAGCTCTGCTACAAGGTCGGCGACTTGCTCTACAAGCGCCACGTGCGCAAGTTCCTCGCCGCGAGCGTGCTGCCGGACTGCAGCCCGCCGCAGCAGCGTGTGTCCACGCGGCTCGCGCTCTACCTGCTCACGCGGCTCGTGGGGATCTTCGAGCACGCACCGCTCGTGAACGCGGTCTCCTTCATGTGCGTGTGTTGTTGTTGGTGGTGGTAGTGGCGGAGGAAGCGGAGGCGTGCTGACTGCTGTGCTTGTGCGCCGTCCAGGCTGCTGTCGCCCGATGCGTATGAGCGGTGTCCCTACTCGGCCGTGGCGCTCGGCGCGGGCTCGCGGCAGAAGAGTGCCGTTCGTACAGGAAGAGCGGCGGCGACACCAGCTGCAGCGAGCAGTGTCGGCACCAAGCAGCTGTCGACGACACCAGCAGCGACACCAGCGACACCAGCGACACCAGCGACACCAGCAGATGCAGCGAGCGCGACGGCGAAGGCGACCGCCAAGCGCAAGACGTCCAAGAAGAAGAAGGCGCCGCACGTGTTCCAGGCGCACTCTGCGAGTGCGTGCGACTCGCCGCTCTGCTACCTGCAGACGCGGTTCGGCGCGGGCGAGTGGCCACTCGAGGAGGTCGAGCGCTTCGTGCCGAGCCAGCCAAACTGCTTCCGGCAGAGCATCCTTGCGCTGCTCGAGTCGAGCGACGAGCACCTGTCGTCCGCGGCGCTGCTGCTGGTGCTCGCGGTCGTGAACAACGAGGCGGTGGACCACACGCTGCTGCGCGAGCTGGATCTGCTGCCGTTCCGCCACCGCCGCCACCGGAAGAGTGCGTCGACAGCGTCCGTGGTGTCGCGCGTGGCGTCCGGTCTGCTCTCGCACCGCCCCGTGGTCGAAGGCAGCGGGGACGAGGACGAGGCGTCGGGTGACGAACGCCGGCTCGAGACCAGCGCGGTGTCGTCGACGTCGTCGTCGGATCTCTCGGTGTCGTCGACGTCGCAAGTCAGCGACAACGACGACGACGACGACAGTGGCGGCGACGCGAGCGACGCGAAGGCAGCAGACGGCAGCGTCGGAAGCCCCGAGGTGGCGGCGTCGGTCGACTCGTCACCGCGCACTGACAACTCGAGCGCGGAGGCGTACGTGGGGCAGTACCCGCACTGGCTCATGGACGTGGTCCTGACGATCCTGTCGCGGAATCCCGACACGCGGTTGCTGAGCACGCAGCTCGCGGCGCGCTTGCTGATGGATCTCATGCTCGAGTCGCCGTCGCCGCCGCGCAGCTCCGGGTCGCCGCAGCCGACGACCCACTGGCTGCTGCCGCGACACAGCGCGACGCTCAAGGAGATCCACTCGGTGAGCACGCACGCGGTGATGGAGAGCATGCGCGGCGCGATGGCGGACGTCGACCTCTTCATCTACGTGCTCGAGGACGAGTTCGAGGTGTTCGAGCGCAGCGCGTTCCCGGTGGCGCTCAACTTCAAGAGCTCGTCGCCGTTCGAGTTCCTCGTGCCGCCCATCGCGGACCTCGTCTCGGACTACCGGAGCACGCTAGCGCTGCGCAGCCCCGCAAGCGAGATGGAGGTCTGTCGCAAGTCTATGCGCGCGTTCCTGACGCTCCGGCGGCTGCGCGCGCTCGTGGACGAGCACTTCGCGGTCGACGGCTTGGAGCAGTTCGTGGCGTGGCGGCACCCGCACACGGGTGTGCTCGCGGCGGCAGCGGCGGGTACGAGCGCGTCGCTGGAAGGGATGGTGTCGCTGCGCTGCATCTGGCGGGAGCAACGCTTCCTGCACTCGCCGGCGAAGCTGCTTATGGTGCTGAACCCGGAGGCGCTGGTGTTCGCCGAGACGCGGGCGGAGGAGCCGGGCGGCGGTGATCGGGGCGTCGTGCGGCTCTTCGCGCCGATCCACCGCTCGTACTGCTCGGTCGACGCCAAGGACGAGCGCGTGCTGCACGTGTCGATCTCGAGCGCCACGGCGGTGGACGGTTGCCGGAGCTACCACAAGACCGGGAAGATGGCGGCGGCGCGGCCGCACCTCGGCGAGCTCAAGAACTGGCACGTGTCGGTGGTGTTCGAGAGCCGCGAGGATTGCGCGCAGGCGAAGGCACACGTGGACCTCTCGCGCGCCGAGGTGCGCGCGTTCAAGCTGTTGCAGGTCGAGGAGAGCCTGACGACGCACGTGCGCATCCCGCAGTCGGCGGGCGGCGAGAGCCCCAAGACGAAGGCGCGGCGCGTGTCGATGGACTTCGAGGAGCGGCTCAAGCAAGGTGAAGCAGCCGCGTCGCCGTCGTCGTCACCCGAATAGAGCGCCAGACCTCCTCCTCGATGCGATCGTCTACCTGCGCGCTTTGCTCGTCGCGGCGGCGCTGCTGCTGCTGCTGCCGCTGCCTAGCGCCGCCGCCTTCGCCTGCAGGAACGCGGCGCGGACGGCGCTCGCGCTCGCGTTGAGGAACTCGACCGGGAAGAGCATCGCCGCGTCCGCCGCGAGGCTGCGCAGCTCCTTCGTGCTCTGCGTCTCGCGCCACGAGATCCCCCATCAACACCAGCCGCCACCACTCGCGCAGCGCGTCACCAACACGCACCTTGAAGAGCGCTGCGACCGCGTCCACGAGTCGCTGCACCTGCTCGGGCTCCGTGTCGCTGTACACGGCGCTGGTCGCCGCGAGCAGCTTGGCGACCGCGGCGGCGCGCTCGTCAGCGATCTCGCGCTGCAGCGCCGCGAGCCGCCGGGCGATCTCGCGGCCGTCGACGTCCGTCGCGAGCGGCGGGAAGAGCTGCGCGGCGTGCTGCAGCAGGAACGCGACGTCCGGCAGCTCGCGCACGTGCGCGTAGATGCTCTGCACCATACGCTCGACGCTCGCGGGGTCGACCCGGTCGAAGTAGAGGCGCCGGATCTTGAGCTCGAGGTCGGCGGCGCGCTTCGTGCGCTCGCTCTCGCGGTGCAGCGCCTCCAAGCTGGCGCGCAGCGCGTCGGCGTCAACCGCGAGCACCGCGCCGGGCGAGAACGGTGCGCGCGGGAAGAGCCGCTCGGCGTGGCGCACGAGACCGCGGAGCTCGTCGGCGAGCGGGAAGCGCTTGAGCGCGCGCTGCAGCATCGCGCGTAGTGCCGCCGTCGCCGCCGCGTCAGCACGCTCGAGCCGGTACACGTCGTCATGCAGCGTCTCGAAGAGCTGGTGCTTGAGGCGCGCGCGCTCGTCCTTGCGGCGCAGCGTCTCGAGGAGCTGCTGACACTGCGTCAGCGGCGGTGCGTCACGCGTGCTGCTGCTTGCGCGGAGCGTGGCGAGAGCGTCGCCGTCGTCGTCGCTCTCGTCGCTCTCGTCGCTCTCGTCGCTCTCGTCGGGTGCGCGCACGAGGTGGCCCTTCGCGAGCCAGCGCGCGCGCAGCGGCGTGGCGCCGATGTCAAGCTCCCGGAGGTGTGTGAGGCGCGCAAACTCTGTCGGCAGCGCGTCGAGTGCCGTCGCGCTGGCGTCGATCACCTGAAGTTTGGCGCACTGCGCGAGCGCCGGCGGTAACCGCGCGAGCCGCGGGTTGTGGTTCACGTAGAGCACCTGGAGCGCCGTGAGCGCGCCGAGCGCGTCCGGCAGCGAGGCGAGGAGGTTGAAGCTCAGGTCGAGCCGCAGGAGCGAGCCGGCGAGCTGCGGCGCTCCCGCGAGGAGCTCCGGCGGGTAGCGCGCGAGCCGCTGGTGCGTCAGCGTCAGCAGCCCGTGCTTCTTGGCGTCCTCGACCTTGTTGGCCACGTCGACGAGCCGCCTCATGGCGACGACGGATCGCGAGTAGCGAGAGTGAGAGCGAGAGTGAGTGAGTGAGCGAGTGCGTCGACAGCGTCACCGACGGATCGACATGGTAGAGCAGTGAGATGTGGTGCGTTGCGTTGCGTTAGGAGCGGCTCGCTCACGCGTCACACCGCCGGGTTGCGGTGGATGTACGGCAGGTTGCTCGGCAGGCTCTTGATCTGCATGCGCGCTCCCTGCTCCTCGTCGATCGTCACGACGCGCGGGTTCACGGCGCCGTTCTCCTCCAGCAGCTTGGACTCCATGCGCTTCGTGAGCGCCGCGACCGAGCGCATTGAGTGCACCGACCGGATCGACTTGCACTCGGAGAGGACGCTCGACGCGACGCTCAGCATGTCGTCGTCGCCGTCGCCGTCGCCGCCGCCGCGACCGCCGGTCATGCGGTCGAAGCGCGCGAGGTCGCTCGCGCTCAGCGGGCCGCTGCTCTTGTCGTCCAGCCGCTGCTGCTCGCGCTCGCCCTTCTTCTCCTCGGCGTCCTCGTAGTCCACGATCGACTGCATCTGCGCGAGTTGCTGCTCGACCTGCGAGATGCGCGCCTTGAGCTCCACGTCGTCCATGAACTGGTCGATGTCGAGGTTGTTGGCGAAGTCGATGAGTTCGTCGGCCTCCTGCTCCTCCATGCACTCGAGCTTCTCGTCCGCCGACTCCTTCGTGAGTGCCCACATCGGCCGACTCGCCTTGCTGCTGCTGCTGTTGTTGCTGCGCACGGACTCGCGGAACTTGGCTTCTCGCTGCGAGAACCTGTCAAGAGAGAGAGAGAGAGAGAGAGAGAGAGAGAGAGAGAGATCAGATCGGGAGCCATTGCGCAGGCGAAGCTCCGCGCCGCGTACTTGTCCTTTCGCTGCTGCTTGTCGACCTCGTCGTCCACGAGCGCCTCCTGGAGCCGCGCGCGCTCCTTCTGGAGGTCGTGGAGCCACTTTTTGTGCTTGGAGAGCGCCGTGTTCTTCTTGTCGCGCTTGACGCCGTGCTGCAGACCCGCGCGAGTTCGTGAGTACACGCGCCGTCCATCGAGTGCTGCCTCGCAGTCGCCGCAAGCGTCGGCGTGCGTACCGCCGGCTCGCTCAGGATCGGGACGTTCATGCCCATCGGCTCACCCGGGTTGCCGGCGAGAAACGCGGCTTTGAAGCTGCTCGTGGCCGAGTCGTTGTTGCTGCTCACCACGCGAGTCTCCTTCGCCAGCGCTAAGTGGGAGGGAGGGAGAGCACGTCCGTCAGCGTGGCTCCTCGCCTCCGACCGATATATATGCAAAGCACCCACAGCTGCTGACGCCGTTGAACGGCCGGTTGCAGAGCATCACGCCCTTGTAGTTGCCGATGCTCACGGCACCCATCGCGGCGCTGCCGCTGCCGCCGCCGTCCGCCATCGCGCGCGTCGTCCGTAGATGTGGAGCGCGTCGCCGCCGCGAGTTGTGTCTGTGGACTGTCAGTAGACCTCGTTAACTTGCGTGCTATTCGTAGACTGCATTGAGCCTAAGAATAGCACGTTAGCAAACGAGGTCAACGATGTCTCCGATGTCTCCGATGTCTCCGATGTCTCCGATGTCTCCGATGTCTCCGATGTCAACGAGGGCTTCGGAGTCTCGGAGGTCTCCCGCTCCAGCGCAAGTCTTCTTTGGCGCCATCTCGGGTTCAGCTTGTCGCCGCTGCTCACTCGCCCGTCGAGCTCGTCCAGATCTGTAGGTTGCTCTGTTTGCCGTCTCGCTGACAAGCTGCGCAGGATGAGCGAACGAACTCGCAGCCCGACCGCGATGGCGGCAGCTCCCGTGATGTCACCGCTTGATCTCAGATGGCTACGGTCTAGGGATTAATCGGAGGGAAAAAGCTCCGCGACTTTCGCGCCGCCTCGAGCGTACATGGGGTTACACAGCAGGAGACGCCCGCCCTGCAGTGCGGCTGCCCTGTGGCGCCGCGCGCGCGCTGGTGCTCGCGGCAAGTTCACATGCACGAGCACTAGTACTAGCCCTCAGCGGGTCGTCGAGGACGAGAGAAGAGAGAAAGAAGACGCTCGCGCACACGCCAAACTCAAACGAGTCGAGTCCACATCCTCTTCTCTGTGCGGTTCCTCGCGATCTCGGCACATTCCTTCGTCGAGTTGAAGCGCTCGGGTAGCCTCGCGACATCCCCTGCGCCGCAGCCACAGCCGCCTCCTTCGTGGTTGCGGTTTCTGGGTCTTAAGAGTCCGTCACCGTCACCGTCGGAGGGGGTCGCGCTCGACATGCGCGGCGCGGGTCTCCTCCTTGAGCTACATGGCGGTCGTCGTCAGCGGAGAAGATCTCTCTCCGTCCCTTGTTTGACGCCTCCACATCCTCTGCAGCGGCACCGAACCAGCCATCTCGCACCCATTCAACAGGAGTGGGCGGGCTCGGCATCCTCGATCTTCGTCGCGCACACCCGACAAAGCCCGGACGCCTCGGTCTGTTTCTCAGCCAGACACAGCTCGCGATCTTGCGCGCTAGTTCTCCTCGAGCTCGAGCTTCCCGACCGCCGGCGCGCCGTCTGCCGTGGACCGCGCGAACATCGATGATCACATGGAGCGAGTCGACGCATCTCCTCGCGCGTGCGTGTCCGCGGTCCGCGGTCTGCGCCTGCTCGCCTCGCACACACCCGCACTATCTGATGGCCAAGGCGAACTCGAGCGCTCGGCTCGATGGAAAGGGATCCGCTCGCTCGCTCGCTCGCCTCCGACCGCCTCATTCTCGAACCTGCCTCCAGCAGCTCAAGTCTTCCTCCTCCGCTCCGGACGCTCGCCAGCGGTACCAGCAGCAGATCCGAGATGTCGGCCGAGACCGTGCCGGTGCTCGCCGCCCTCCTCTGCTACATCCAGTACACGGTGCTCGTGGCCTTCGGCCACCTGCGCGACGTCTTCGGCCGTCTCACGGGTGTCTCGCGCTACAAGTCGCACCTCAAGCCGGGCTACGCGCCGCTGCTCGTCTCCTTCGAGAGCTTCTACACCAAGCGCATCTACCACCGCATGCAGGACGCGTTCAACCGCCCGATTGCGAGTGCTCCCGGTGCGTCCGCTGTCCCATCGCTGTTGCTCCCTGACTCACGCTGGGTGATCCATCGATCGATCATACAAGGCAGCTCGCTGACGTGCTCACCTGTCTTGCTCTCGCGCTCTCGCAGGTGCGCACGTGGACGTCATCGACCGCTACTCGCCGGACGGCAACAAGACGCTGCTGAACAAGGAGGGCTCGGTGCGTCGGTGCATCAACCTCGGGTCGTACAACTACCTCGGCTTCGCGGACGATTGGATGAGCACGTGCAGCAAGACCGTGCTGCCGGTCGTGCAGCGTTTCGGGACGGCCACGACGGTGCCTGCGATGGAGTACGGCACCACGGCGGTGCACCGCGAGCTCGAGTCGACGGTCGCCAAGTTCCTCGGCAAGCCCGCGGCGATCGTGTACAACATGGGCTACGGCACGAACGCGTCGACGATCCCGGCGCTCATGGGCAAGGGGGCGTTGATCCTCAGCGACGCGCTCAACCACACGTCGATCGTGAACGGCTCGCGCGCGTCCGGCGCCACAGTGTGCGTCTTCCGCCACAACGACGTGAACCACCTCGAGCAGACGCTGCGGCAGAAGATCGCTGAGGGCCAGCCGCGCACGGGCCGCGCGTGGCGCAAGATCCTCATCATGGTCGAGGGCATCTACTCGATGGAGGGCGAGATCGTGCAGCTCCGCAAGATCGTTGAGCTCAAGAAGAAGTACAAGGCGTACCTGTACATGGACGAAGCCCACAGCATCGGCGCGCTCGGCAAGACCGGCCACGGCGTGTGCGAGTACAGCGGCGTGGACCCGTCCGAGGTCGACATCCTCATGGGCACGTTCAGCAAGAGTTACGCCGGCATGGGCGGCTACGTCGCGTCATCGCAGGAGGTCATCGACTGCATCCGCGCCACGAGCCTCGGCACGAACTACGCCGCGCCACTGTCGCCTGTGGTCGCGCAGCAGGTGCTCACGGCGTTCAACATCATCAACGGCACGGACGGGACGGACCTCGGCCGCAAGAAGCTCGTGGCGCTGCGCGACAACAGCAACTACCTACGCGAGAAGCTCAACGAGATGGGCGTGATCACGCTCGGCGACACGGACTCGACCATCGTACCCGTGATGCTCTTCCACATGTCCAAGGTGCTCGAGTTCTCCAAGCTCTGCCTCGAGCGCAACCTCGCGGTCGTGACGGTCGCGTTCCCGGCCACGCCGCTGCTGCTCAGCCGCGTGCGCTTCTGCGTCTCGGCGGCACACACGCGCCAGGACCTGGACGACGCGCTCGTGATCCTCGAGGAGGTCACGGAACTCTGCGGCATCCGCTTCAACAAGGGCAAGCAGCAGCGCAAGCAGCAGCTCGCGGCGGCCAGCAAGAAGCTCGCGTAGGCAGCAGCAGCAGCAGCAGCAACAGTAGTGCCAGTCCTCCGGACGTGACGAACGCGACGAGGACACGTTACAGTACAAGTGGTTGATTGACAGACTGACCCACGCAAGGAGGGACTGATGACGATCCCCCATGCCCTCGCTCGCCACTGACCGACACCACCCCCCAACCAATGTCGATGCTGCCGCCTACAACGTCTTAGCTGCCGCGAGCTTCTTCGAGCCCGACGCATGCGACGCCGACGACGACACTTTGCCCTTGTTGAAGCGCACGTTGCAGAGGTCGCTGACCTCCTCGAGCGCCACGAGAGCCTCGTCGATGTCCTTGCGCGTGTGCGCCGCCGAGACGCAGAAGCGCGCGCGGCTGAGCAGCAGCGGCGTGGCCGGGAACGCGACCGTCACGACCGCGAGGTTGCGCTCGAGGCAGAGCTTGGAGAACTCGAGCACCTTGGACATGTGGAAGAGCATGACCGGGATCACCGGCGAGTCGAAGTCCCCGAGCGTGATGAGCCCCATGTCCATGAGCTTCTGGCGGAAGTAGTTGCTGTTCTCGCGCAGGTCGCGCAGCTTCTTCTGCCCGATCTTCGAGCCGTCCTTGCCCGAGATGATGTTGAACGCCGTGAGCACCTGCTGCGCCACCACAGGCGACAGCGAGTTGGCGTACAGCGCGCCGGAGCTCGTCACGCGCACCACATCGATGATCTCCTTGGACGCGGCGATGTAGCCGCCCATGCCGCCGAAGCTCTTGCTGAACGTGCCCATGAGGATGTCGATCTCGGACGGGTCCACGTTGCGGTACTCGCAGATGCCGCGGCCGGTCTTGCCGAGCGCGCCGATGCTGTGCGCCTCGTCCACGTAGATGTACGCCTTGTACTTCTTTGCCACGTCCACGATCGCGCGCAGGTCCACGATCTCGCCCTCCATCGAGTAGATGCCCTCGACCATCACGAGCACCTTCTTCCACGCGCGGCCCGTGCGTGGCTGCCCCTCCGCGATCTTCTGGCGCAGCACCTGCTCCAGGTGCTTGGCGTCATTGTGGCGGAAGACGCCGACGGTCGAGCCCGACGCGCGCGCACCGTTCACGATCGACGTGTGGTTAAGCGCGTCACTGATGATGAGCGAGCCCTTTCCCATGAGCGCCGGGATGCTCGTCGAGTTGGTGCCGTAGCCCATGTTGTACACGATCGCCGCCGGCTTGCCGATGAACTCCGCCACGGTCTCCTCGAGCTCCTGGTGCACGAGCGACGTGCCGAACTCCATCGGAGACGCGGTGGACGCAAGCCCGTACTTCTTCACGGCCGGCAGCACAGTCTTGCTGCACGTGCTCATCCAGTCGTCCGCGAAGCCGAGGTAGTTGTACGACCCGAGGTTGAGGCAGTGCTGGTCGGCGCCTGCCTTGTTCACGAACGTCTTGTTGCCGTCCGGCGAGTAGCGGTCGATAACATCGATGTGCGCACCTGTCGAGCGATAGGGAGAGCGAGGAAGAAGCGAGCGAGCGGAGTCAGTGCCGGATCAGCTCGGACAAGTAGCGTGCGTCATCTTTCAACGACAGGACTGAGCCGAGTCGGCTGAGCCGCTCTGCTCTGTTCTGTCTGTCGGCACCCGGTGAAGGGCGACCGAAGACGACCGAAAGTCGAGCACGCACACACACACACACACACGCACCGGGAGCGCTGGACACCGGGCGGTTGAACGCCGCTTGGAAGCGGTGGTAGATGCGGTTCGTGTAGAAGCTCTCGAAGGAGGCGAGCAGCGGCGCGTAGCCGCGCTTGGTGGCGCTCCGGTAGCGCGAGACGCCCGTGAGGCGCGCGAAGAGCTCGCGCACGCGGCCGAAGGTCACGAGCACCGTGAACTGGATGTAGCAGAGGATGGCGGCGACCGTGGGTACGTGTTCGGCCGACATCTCGCTTCGCTGCTGCTGGGTGTGCCTCTTGCAAGCTTGCGGTCTGCGCGCCAGGAGGGCGTTGGAGAAGTGAGCGCGAGGAGTGAATGGGTCGAGCGTGCGTGTGGTGGTGGTGGTGGTGGTTGGCGTGAGACCGTGCGCTTGTGTCGAGGCACGCGATGCCTGCCGTGATCGCTGAGCGACGAGGGATCCGCGCGGCGGCGAGGGCGAGGGCGAGGGCGAGGAGAGTGGGGAGGAAAGTGGTGCGCGCACACACACACGCACACACAAACGCCAGGGTGCTTGCTTGCTTTTCGGGAGGCGTTTGTCGTCGTCGGTCGTGCTGCTTCTTTAGAGAGTGTGCGGAGGCAAAGTGGCCAAACGGAGGCTTCTTTTGGATTCGGATCGCGACCTCGCGAGCGTCGCGAGCGGACGTCAGCCCCTCGGATGGACTCCAGTCGGGACTGCGAGTACCGACCGGAGTCTTGCACGTTTGGAAGCGCTCGCAGCAGCCGTTCGGTGTGCAGCGATCCGTCTAGAATCAAATCCCTTGCAAAGTCGATTGTGTCAACGTGGCGCTTTTCTTTCCGTTTCGGACTTCGAGCAGACGGGACGGACAGAATGATGGGTCTCTTTCCCGTGACAACCGACGAGACGCTCTCCCGTTCCTGTTCACACTCTCGCCAGCTGCTACAGAGTTCTTGCACATCATGCACCTAATCGAAAATGCCATCCAAGTGCGACAACATCGTCGTGGAGTACGAACTCGAGCAAGACTCCATCCTAGACGCTGTGTAGTGAGCGTGAGAGATCCAAAGCGATAGCGAGAGAGATCTTGCTTGCTCTCTCTCTTGCCTGCCCGCACGGGGTATCCATCCAAGTCTCTCTCTCTCTCTCTCTCTCTCTCTCTCTCT
>JAASFS010000395.1:0-19477 GCA_023333865.1 Globisporangium perplexum | reverse complement strand
GTCCTGGAGCTCCCTCCAGCAGGGACAAAGCAAGCGGACTCCCCAAAGAGGCGGAAAAGCCGACGGCTCGCGCGCGTGAAGAACGAGTGTGTCGCCGTCTCTTACTCATTCCCGACCAAGCGGCCAACGCAGCGCAGAACAGAGCGCCACCTTGCCTACCTCCGACCTACCCACCTTCCTTTCTACCTGCAAAGAGAGTCAAAGATGGGGAAGCACGGCGCCGGGATGGATGGCGTCTCTCGACCGACAGAACCACCATGTTCACGTACGCATTCACCGAGCACTGCACGTGAGTGCCCTTAGATGCCATCGCGCCACTCGCGGCGGTCGATCTTGCTGTAGAACCGGTTGTTACCCCTAGAAGCACGGCAAGCGCGACACCAATCAGTCTGCTTGCCAGGTAGCACAAGCGAGCATCGAGGTCCACAGTACGCACAGTTCCTCGCGCGAGATCCGCCAGTAGAACTCCGGACTCGAGTTGTCCATCGCTTGCGTGCGGCCGAGCATCTGCACGAACTCTTCGTCGTGCGTGATACACACGAGCTGGAAGTTCTGCTGTGACGACCGCGCAGTCAGCAAGCTGAACGCAGGCACACTGTTGTTAGTCTCCGCTTCGAGCTTCGGCAACAAGCCCAGCAGGCTCCACCGCCCGATTGCTCCACACTCAGCGACGACGTACTCGGTGATCGCCTGCGCCAGCCCGTACTTGTTCTCGGTGTCCAGATTCGTCGTTGGTTCATCCAGCGCCAAGATCCCGCAGTTCAAGCAGAACGTCTCCGCGAGCGCCAAGCGGATCACGAGCGCGGCAAGCACCTTTTGCCCGGCGCTGCAGCGGCCGCGCATGTCGATCTTCGCGCCTGCTTTCTTCATCACCACGCGGTAGTCGTACGAGCGCGTGGTCTTCTTCGCAACCGCCTCGCCGCCTTCCTGTCCGCTCACGATCTCGATCGAGTCGATATCCTGTCCCTTGTACGTGATCTGCCACAGCGACCGGATGATCGTGTTGATCTCCTCGATCTTCTTCGAGTGGTACTCGATCAGCGACTGGTCGAGCGCTCGGTAGTACTTGTCCAGATCCGCGACCGCCATCGTCGTCGTCTCGAACTCGATCAGCTTCTTCCTGTACTTGTCCTCCACGTTCCGGAACTCGCTCTGCCGGAGCTGCACCTTGTAGTCGTGGACCTGGTCATCCAGCTGCTGCTTCCGGCCCTTCAGCTCCGCGCGAAAGTCTCTCGCCTTGCTTGCCGCCACCTGCGCGGTGCGAACGCGTCGAGCCACATCCTCCTCGGCTGGCAGAACCTGCAGCTTCTGGTGGAGACTCTCCACCTCTCCTCGCGCGGCCTCCACCTCGCGCTTCAGCTCGCGGTAGTGCAGGTTGTCTCGGATCTGGCGCCGGAAGCTCTCTTGCTGCTCCAGATTCTTCAGCGCGCTCGCGATCTGCGGAGCCAAGTCCTCGAGCGCGCGCGAAGCAGCAGTCTGATCCTGCTTCGCCACCATCATTCGCTGCGCCAGCTCCTGCAGCTCGCGCTCCGGATTCTGCACCATGCTGTCCTGCACTTGGCTCACTTTGTCGCTGAACGCGCGCAGATCGCCCAAGTGCTGCTGCAGCTCGGCGCGCAGACTGTTGCGTCTCGCGGTCGCTTCTGTGCGGCGGGACTCGCGCTGCTCGATCTTCGCCCGCACCTCCCGCTCCAGTGCCGGCTCAGTGTCCCTCAGCTCCATCTCCGCGTCGCGCAGAGTCTTCTCGCGATCCCGCAGCTTGTTCTGCTCCTCCAGCGCCGAGTCGTAGTCCTTCCGCTGCTGATCCATGCTCAGCTTGTCCTGACGCTTCTTGAGCAAGTCGCCCTGGAGCTGCTGCTGCACCTCATGCTGGCTCTGCAGCGCCGCTTGCTTGAGCTGCAGCTGCCGGTTCAGATCTTGGAGCTCAGTCTGTTTCCTGTCTCGCATCGCGAGAACCTCCGTCATGGACGGCGCGTCGAAGCCGAGACTCTCGGCTGACGCCGACTGCAGACGCATCTGCTCGGATTCGACGCGCTTCTGGGAATGCGCCAGGTCGTCGTTCGCTTCTCCCAACGAAGCGAACTCGCGCTGAGCGCGCTGCGCATCCTCGAGTTGCCGCTGAGCGAACTCGTACTGGCTCTTCTTGTCTCTCACGTCCGCTTGGAGCGATCGCTGCGCGGCGTAGATCCCGTCGAGTTCGTTGCTCTTGTCTGGGATCTGCGTCGCGAGCCGCATCCACTTGCGCCAGCTCGGCATGCACTTCTCCATCTCCTTCCAGCGCTCGTACGCCGCTCGCTCCTGGCTCTCGGCGCGGCTGATCTTGTCCTTCACCTTCCTGTCGTCCGTCTTGTCGCCGATCGCAGCGCGGAACGCTGCTTGCTCCGCCTCGTTCATCCCGCGTAGACACAGCGGACAACAGCCTTCGCTCTCCCCCTTCCGCTTGAAGATGTTCAGGAATGTGATCGTGTTCTTGCAGCGCATGGTCTTGTCCTTCGCGTCGAAGTACGTCTTCTCGAGCTTCGCCAGCGCCATCTCTGCGTTCTTGACGTCCTCGTTCGGCATGAGCTCCTCCATGATCTTCTTCACGGTGCCGAACTGGTTGCGCTCGAGCTCGGTCTTCTCGGATCGGAGCGTCGCGATCTCCGCCTCGATGTGCTTCGCCATCAGCGCATTTTCCTGTAAGCCGCCTTCTGCCAGTGCGAGCTCCTTCTTCTTCCCGTCGCACGCGCGCACTCGGTCTGTCACGAGATCGTTGGCGAATCGAATGATCTCCCGGACCGAGTCGACATCGTGAGCGAGTCCGGATCCGGCTAGCACGCTGTGGAACTCGGTCGCCTTCTCCGCGAGCTTCGCTTCCAACGTGTCCTTCTTCCGCCGCAGCTCCTTGCGGGTCGCGTCGAGGGTCACGTGGTCGCTCTCGTGCATGCGCAGCATGTTGATCTTCTGGTCGAGCTCCGAGATCTCGAACGTGGTGTCGTTGATGGTGCGGTTCAGTGTCTGGATCTCCGCCTTCAGAGCGAACACGTCGTGCTGCCCCTTGTGCGTCTGCAGCTTCTCCTCCGCCTCTCGGATCGCGCGCTCGAGCTCAGCGACGTCGCGCTGGGACGGCGTTGCGTGGTCGCTCAGGCTCTTAAGCTTCACCGCGTTCTGCCGCTTCGCTTGGTTGAGCTCGTCGAGCTCGCGCTGCTTCGCCTTCATCTCCTCCTTCGCGTGGTGCAGCTTGGCTTTGAGGTCCGAGACCTCCGAGTTGATCGCGTCCTCCGCCTTCTGGTTCGCGTGCTCGACTTCCTTCACGGCGTTCTGCTTCTCCTGCACGACGCCTTTGAACTTGGCCAGGAACGCCTGGATGCTGCTGCTCTCAGGCGCCAGTGGCTGCGGGTGGAAGTTGTACTTGGTGCCGAGCTTGGCGGCCATGTCGAGCAGCTGCGTCATGACGGCCTGCTTCGCCTCGACCTTCGCCTCGAGGTTGCCCTTGGACACCGAGAGCCGCGAGTGCGTCTCCTCCACAGCCCGCTGCTGCTGCGCGAGCTGGGATTCGTGTTCCTTGAGGCCATCGAACGCCTTCTGGTGCTCGTGGATGATCGCCTCGTAATTGTTCAGCAGCGCCTCGAGCTCCTCGTCCGCGTCGCTCATCACCTGGTCGATGTTCTTGTACGCGCGCTCGACGCTCTCGTCCTTCTGCTGCGCCTCGGCCTGCGCGCGCTCGAGCGCCACGCGCTGGTCGCGGATCTCCGCCATGAGCTGCTCCATCTCCGCGAGCGTCTCCTCGGTCTTGTCCACGTCGTCGCCCGCCCGCGCCGCCTCGTCCAGCACGGCCGCGAGCTTCGTCTCCGCCGCGTCGATCTTGTCCTGGATCACGTCCGCCGCCTTCATCTTGACGCTCAGCACGTCGAGGTCGCGCTTGAAGTCCTTCGTGTCCGTGTTGCGCGCCTTGCGCAGCTTGCGGATCGCCTCCAGCGCCTTCGTGTAGCGCGCCGACTCGAAGATCGCGTCGAAGCGCTTCTTGAGCTCCGCACCTTCCTGCAGCGGCCAGTTGGACTCCTCCTGGTGGCAGAAGATCACGCTCTCGAGGATCGCCTTGGAGACGCCGAGCACCTCTGGGATGTGCCGGTCGAGCTCGCCGCACTTGTGGCTCATGCTCACCTTCTGCCCGTTCGCGTCTACGACGCGGATCACACCGTCCATCGCCTTGAAGCGCAGCGACGTCTTGAGCTGTGTCAGCTGGTACGTGCGCTGCACGACCATCGCTTTGCCCGCGCAGTTGCGGAAGCGCAGCCGGATGCTGTCGAGCAGCAAGCAGCAGCGGCGCACGTCATGCAGCACACGTCACACATCAGATCCATACACCCACCCTCGCGCAGGGCCGCGCCGGTCGTGCAGTACCTCGCCTTGACCTCGTTCGTGCCGGCGATCTTGGGGTCGTGCACGAAGCTCTGGCCACCGCGTGCGCCGGGCGGCAGTGACCCCGTGCACGCAATCTTGAGGCATTCGATGATCGTAGTCTTCCCGCAGCCATTGTCGCCCAGGATGACGGTCAGCGGGTGGAAGAACTCGATGATCTCTTCGCGGTTCGGGCTGAAGCTCCGGATGCCGCGGATCGACAGCTTCTCGATGCTCGACATGGCGGGCGGCGCTGGCGGGTGGCGCTATGCGGCGGACGAGGAGCAACAGCAGACTCCTAATGAGCAGATATATTCGACAAAGTACGGAAACGCTATGGTCAAAATTCATGTTTGTTTTGCTGAATTTTCAAAGTTCCACCAAGAGACACAAGCAAGTGCGTGTGCGCTCGCACAACCCCAGTACCACCGCCGCGGAGCCCTTTGTCGCGTCTGAACGCTCCATGCGCTCGTCCGCACGCGGATACGCGTCACCGCAGCGCGTCGCGCGCATGGGCACGAGCCCGCGCAACGATCTGGCGCCGCGACCACCGGCTACTGCAACCGCTGCCGCGAGCAGCGCCAGCGCCGCCTCTGGGGGGAGCATCCTGCCCGTGCTCACGCCCGCGAGCCAAGCGCACGTGCCGCCGATACGCGCGCCGAGCCCGAACGCGTTCAAGCGCTCGGTGTGGACCACGCCACGCAGTCCGAATGAGAGCGGTGGCAGCACAGGAGCAGCAGGAGCAGCGCTGACGTCACCGCTGCGCAGCTCGCGATCCTTCGACGACGACGCGATGGGTGATGGCAACAGCGAAGGCTTCGCGTCAGCGGACGCGCTCTCACAGCCGCGCTTGCTCCCGCGCCGGCTGAGCGGCGACCTCTTTGACCGTCCCACGTACCCGGATGACACTGCACAGCTCGAGCAGCTCGCGTACATGGAGCAGATGTACACCACCATCCAGACGCTCAACGCCGAGCTGGAGAAGGAGCGGCAGGAGCGCGCGCAGCTGCTGGCGGCGACCGCGAGCAGCTTCGGGAACGACCCCGAGCACCCGTCGTGTGGCGCTGGGGGCGGGTGGCATCCGATCGGCAGCTCGGACTACGACGAACCGGAGATGAAGCTGTTGGTCGAGGCGCCTCCGTCGGCTGGAGGAGCTCCAGCGAGAGGAGCGCGGCCGAGAGCTGCGTCTCCGTCTCGCCCGCAGCAACCACAGCCGCGAGTGCCGCCGCAATCCCGACCGCAGCCGCCGTCGCTGTCGCAAGACCAAGTCGAGCTCTGCGCGACGCTCGGGAAGAACGCAGAGCTGCGCATCCGGACGAAGGAGATGGAGAAGACCGCGGAGAAGACGACCGCGCAGCTCGACGAGGCGCAGAAGCAGGTGAAGCTGGTCGAGCGCCGGGTGTCGAACCGCGAGGAGAAGCTCCGCGTGCTCATGAAGGAGAAGCTACACTGGCAGAAGGAGCTCAAGGACATGCGCGAGCACGTGGTGGAGGAGAAGATGCGCCAGGTGGAGCTCTTCCGGCACCTCAAGACTGCGAAGCGCGAGTACGCGGCGCAGGTGGAGCAGATGGAACGCGATCTAGCCGACATGCACGACGAGAACCAGAGCCTGCGCGCGCAGGTCGCGGAGGTGAAGACGCACGTGGCGTTCCAGGCGAAGAAGCTGGAGGAAGCAGCGCGGCAGGCGCGCGAGGAGAGAGAGAAGCTCGTCGCGTGCGTCGCGGAGACACGGTACAAGTTCAAGGAGTGGAAGGAGGGGGAGGCCGCGGCGCTGCGAAGCTCGCGTGAGCAGGCGGTGAGCAACGTCAAGACCGAGTACGAGCTCAAGATCGCGCGGCACCAGGAGGAGAAGCAGAAGCTCCGCGAAAAGGTGAAGGACCTCGAGGTGTCGCTGCGGCTGATGCAGAAAGATCGATCGTTGTCTCCGCTGGAGCTGAGTCTGCGCAAAGCGACGATTCTCGGGAGCAAGGACAGCGCTGGCACGAGCGAGAGCGAGCTGATCGAAGCGCACTCGCGGATCCGCGAGCTCGAAGCTCTGGTCGAGCACACGCAAGAGTACCAGAGGCGCCAAGAGAGCATCATCAAGGTCTCGGAGGCGACGATCTCGCGCCTCGTTCAGGAACGCGAGGTGACAGCGCTGGAGACACTGAGCATCCAGCAACTCGCAGGAGGCTTCGCGAGTGCAGCGTACTCGCCGGACGCAGTCACCTACTCCCCGTCCCTGCCGAGCTACTCGGCGTCTGCTTCAAGCATCGGGCAGCAAGAGACGCCGAAGCGACCGGCGCACGGGAGTCTCAAGAACCCTCCTCCGAACGGACTGGACAGCACATCACATGACAAGCCGAAGGTGCGGATCCAACCAACACCGAGTTCTCCGCTGCCGAGTCCGCAGCCCTTGGAAGACTTGCGGTCAAGTCAGCCACCATCACCGTCGCCGGTGTTCTCGCTGATGACAGTAGCGCCACCGAGCAAGCTCATCAGGACCTCGCCTGTTGATGAGCACAATTTGGAGTCGTCAGAAGAGACTGAGATGGCACACCTGCCTATCGCTGAAGAAGACGGAGAGATGGCGGCGCAAGCACTCGATGGCTCGGCACAAGCGCCTGAGCCGGATTGTGCGGTATCGTCATCGCCACCAGCGAGACCCAACGAGCAGCTTCTTGCAGACGAGGTTGCAAGGTTACGAAGTGAGCTCGCGGAACTAAAGTCGGTTGTCTTGAGCCACGCGGGCAGCCAGCCGAAGGTGGACCTCGACTCTGACTCCCCTGCACCGGACGATAGTGATCTCGACGGTGCTTCTCCACCTTCGGTCGCCGACAGCAGCATCGCAGAGTCCGGCGTCAGCGTTGAGGCTGGTGGTAACGATGCTACCGTGACCACCGGAGAAGCAAGTGCAGCAAACGGTGGAGTGATCGAGAGCAAGAGCGGTGGTTATCCTGTGAACGGCGATGTCGATTTGGAGCGCGCCGAGCCGTTCGACGATGAGCAGCACCTGCAAGTCGCTGGCGTGGAGACGGCTTGTGTTGATTCGTCGGGCTCTGTCGAAGATGTGGCCGGTGACGTCGGAGAGGTGGCGATGGAGCCCGAGTGTGCGATAGTCGTTGCTACGAACTCCGCTGGCGGAAGCGCTTGCAAGTCACTTGTTGAGAGAGACGGATGTACTCACGTGAAAGCCACGGGCTCAAGTGACTCCGGGGATGTTGCGGCAGTCGACACCGTTTCGAGCGAGGAGATCGGGGAGACTGGCGGTGGAGCAAGAGACTTCGACGCCCCAGAACAGCTTCACGAAGTGGCTTATCCAGACAAGTACACACCCACCGGAGCAGCCGAACCAGTTGTCGACCACCCCAGCGATCGTCAACAAGAACGCGAAGTGCTCGCGAGCCCCTTGGCATCTTCGATGCTGTTTGAATGCCTGAACTCCACCAATGATCGGCAATGGATGCAGGGTGACTGTGCCGCCGAGTCAAGCAGCGCTAATCCTTTGGCAGATCATGAGGAGTCTGCGGAGATCCATGGCGCTTCTACTGCTGCTGCTAACCAGAGTATCGATGAAGTACCAGTGGGTGCTGAGTGCGACGAGCTCCCAGGCATCGAGGTCGCGCCAGGGAGCGCTCACGACGACCACGAGTTTCAGATGGCGCACGATTCGGTTGACAGCGCCGCTGCTCCTGCAGTTCCTGAAGCGAAGGGATGCGACGATGCTGACGGCACCTCAGAGGAAGGTGCAGGCGTGACGGGCTCAACCGATTCTGATACGAGTGGTGTCAACCCCACTGATGACGAACGCTCAGCAAGCGATGACATCGGCGCAGTGTCGCTGCCTATACCCGAGCAGCCAGAGGAGGTCCGTTGCGACGACTCGGCAGTCACGATGCGAGCTGAGGATGGCGATCCACCAGCCTCAAATGCACCAGATGCAGCTGAAGTCGAGGCATCTAGCTACGAATCGTTGCAAGCACGTAACGAATGTTGTGGTGGAAGTGACGAAGGCGCGCTGCATGGATCCTTTGACGCAGAGCGCTATGAGGAAGCAAGTGGTGCCGCGGTGGATCTGCTCGTGGGCAGTGGTGACAGCTGTGATACGAAAGTGCTGACTGCAGCGCTCGACAGCGACGCTCTTCCTGATGCCACTTCTGGGAGAACGAACGAACTCTATGGAACAGAGGAGCGGCCGAGCTTTGGTGATGGCGATCGTGGAGATCACTCGCTTCGCGATGATGAGTTTGGTGTGGACGACGACAGCGGTATCATTGGACAACCTGATGACAGCGTTATGCACGCAGCCGTCGGCGTCGTTGCGATAAACGCTGTGGCAGGTGTTATTCGTAAAGGTCTCCACCACTCGCTCGTGCTTCACCAAGAGATCCGAAAGCAAGTGTCCAAGGCGCTGGTGGTCGGCATCGTCGATGGCGTTGTCAGATCGATCATTTGGGAGATGCAGCGAACTCCGCCAGATCGTGCCTCAATAGCAACCGACAGCCTCGGCAACTTACTGGCACCAAGCGATGGGATCAGTGAGGACGCCACCGTGTCACTTGCGGCGACTTCTGATGGATCGGCAGAGCTGGCGGAGGATGAGAGCGAAGAGCCATCGCTCGATGAGATTCACGACTCCGCGGACGTTGCGGCAGAAGCGCTTCAAGACGGTGCGATCGATGGAGCGAGGCTTGGAGACGCGGAAGTTCCCATCGTTACAGGCGACCCGGATCCTCTCAGTGGGCAGATCGAGATGAGCGAGCACCCAAACACAGCGACTAGCGAGCTCGACCACACTGCAGGAGATATAAGAGTAGGGGAGATGCCAAGCGAGTCTGTCGAGAGCTCGAGCGGGTTGGTGATAGACATCGCAGCGGCTGCGCTAAGCGAGCCCGAGTTGAGTGGTGGGGATGAACCTGCAGATGCACCAAACGGAGCGATCGAAGAAGCGACTGCGCAACTGGACTTCGAGATGCGTCGAGAGCAGACAACGGAAGTGGCGCTGACAGGGT
Source organism: Globisporangium perplexum (assembly GCA_023333865.1). Classification (NCBI taxonomy): domain Eukaryota; phylum Oomycota; class Peronosporomycetes; order Pythiales; family Pythiaceae; genus Globisporangium; species Globisporangium perplexum. Next base: position 10,106 of record JAASFS010000395.1, on the reverse strand, counting down.
TTGCATCATCCTCCCGTGCATCGATCGATCTCGACGTTGGAGTCGAAGACGGTGATCGGACTGCTCCGAACACTGTTGCCGATCTGATCGACAGCATCGCGGTGTCCGGTGCAGCGGAGGTCCTCGGCAGTGACGCTACACCAGTTGGTGACTGCTTTCGCGATGAGAACGCCGTCGCTGTCGATCTGCCTTGCGATCAAGAAGCTGAGGTGCACATGAGGCGCTCTCTGCAAGAACCTCAGCCAAGCCTGGACATTGACGCGAACACCTTGCTGCTCGCTGTCAAAAGCGTCGCTGGCCACGTAGTGGCAAGTACGATTCGTCGGGGACTTCACCACTCGCTCGTTCTGCACCAGCAGCAGCGAAAGTATGTGTCGAAGACGTTCGTGCTGGGCATCATGCGCAACGCTGTGGCGACCATCTTGGAGCAGTACCACATCGTCCACTCTGCGCCACCTCGGATGTACGATGAACTTGGTAACCTGTTGAGTCTGAGTGAAGGAGACAACAGACTCGATGCAGAACCTCAAGGAACTACAGTGGATGATAAAGGAGGCGAAGGTGTTCAGGTGCTGCCCAACGAAGGTGCTGTGGACGCGCACTCTGACGACACGAACCTCGGTCCTGCAGCAGACATAATCCGCCTTGAGGAGGAGAAGAAGGAGGATGGGGAGGAGAACAGCTCCGCCCACGATCCCGGTTCCGTTCTCCAGGCGCCTGACGTGACAGCAACACTGACGGGCGAAGCGGAAGACGCAGGCGACAGCGATCTTGCTCAACCAGGAGACTGCGACGGCGACGACTCTTTCGCTGTTGCTGCTCCGGTCGATGACTCGACTACAGACACCTTCTTGGAGTGTGCTACACCGCAGGATCTGATCATCAAGATCTCCGATGACAAGGGGAGTACGCCGGACACAGTGAATCCATGTGCCGAGCAAGGATCAACTGTTGCTCGCGAACAGGGCGGTGATCCCCGCTTTCTGATCGAAGTATCCGCCACACAGGATTCCGACGATCGATGTTGTGCTGACACAAGAGCAACACTGCCGGAAGAGCGACAGCCATCCGACCCATCGTCACCAAACCCAGCCGAGCGTACGCCAAGCTGTTCCGCCACTCTTGCTCAATGCGATCCACTGTTCGCTCAATGTGGACTCAACGCAGCGGACTTCGTCGCAACAGCCGAAGCTGAAGCGATCCGGTCGGTGTCTGCATCGATCATTAACCAGCGTGCTGACGCAGCGCAGAGCGGACACAGCCAATCAGGTCGTGCAATCCAAGTCGAAGACGCTGTGGTAAAGGATCTCGGCTGCTCGGACTCATTCAAGGAAGAGCGTCAAAGCGTCTCAAAACATGACCTGCACGGCTTGGAGGTGGCTGTCGACCCCAGCGTCGAGCAGAGTGTTGCTCCTGTCAACCAGGCGATCGACAATGTCGTTGCCGAGAGTGTCACGGTTGCAGAAATCGATGACACTCGCGCTGTTGCGACGCTCGCCGAAGCACTGCGCTCCGATGCTGAAGGTTGTACTGAGTACGTCGATGCCAGTGACGAGCTGAGCAGCAGAGAGCACGGGAGCGGACCCCGCGAACTCTGTCCAAGCGAGGTTAACAGTCGGGCGGATGGGGAAGGAGGCTCCACGCCAGAGCTAAAGTGTGCTGCAATTGAGCCAGCGGGCGTTGGCACAGATCTCGTCGAGCAAGTCACCGCAGATGCAGAACCCGTGAAGTCATCGGCGATTCCTGTCGACAGCAACGCCACGGCTGCCAGTATCGATGAACCACCACAGCTTGAAGACGACGCGGACACTGGTGACGCGGGTGCGCGCGCCAGAAGCAGAGAAGCGATATGGCTCGTCGATGACGTCGCACAGAGATCCGTGCAGCTGTCTGCCGAAGCCATGACGAACGCGCTCGAGGCGTACTCTGCATTGTGCCACGCCCCAGCCAGCAGAGTAGCAACAGGTACGGATGAATCGTCTGTACCTCGAGATGTTCTCGAGGAGGACCATTGGGGCGACGAGCTGGCAGTTCTGGGGCAGCACGACACCGCGCTTGCAGTTGAAGCCAAGACTGTTGAAACAGAAGCTATGGACGCGACTGAGCGAAGCGAGCGCCAAAATCGAGACTCGGACGCAGCTCTGGAACCAAGCGCAGATGCATCCGTGGAGCTCGCTAACAGTATCGACAGCGACGCTCGCGACATTCCCAAGAACGACGCCTGCGCTAGACTCCCGAGTTCACCTATGCCTATCATGGAGAGCAACGGGGAAGGTGTGCGGTGCGCACTGAGCGTAGTCGCTGACCGACTCGGCATCTTCTCAAGAGCCAACACTCGTCAAGACGTGCTCTGCGGTGACACCAGTCCTCCGCGAGAGGAGACAGACATCGTAAACGGCATCAGATCCCCTGATGCGGAAGACGCGCGCGAGCAGGTCGTGAACGAGCTCACAGCAGAGATGGAGCCAACCTCATCTCTTGCTTGCAGAGGTTCAGACGCACTGGACGACGTCGTATCTGCGGCAGATGTCAGCGCGATGGTGGAAGCGCTTCTTGGTGACGCCGCAGAGCCGATCGTCGATCCGAGCGCCGATGACTCGATGACCCTAGCAACCACACGCAGCATACCGCCGAAATCGCTGGACGAGTCTTACGTCGCACGACCTCGATCGAGCCGAAACGAGATGCTCGAAGATCCTTCGCTGGAGTTCGATCTCCGTGGCGACGCCATGTCAAGTTCTCCCCGTTCGCTCTCTAACTCAGATGGAGAGCTGCCGAGCGCAGTGCTTGAGTCATCGAATCTCGTCGATGGCGCCGCTCTGAGCGACCCAGAGCCATTGCCTTCCAACCCGGCAGAAACAGCAGATGCCGTCTCACCTTCTGGTGGTGACGACCTCGAAGCGAACCCATTCGACCTGCTGGTGATCGGCGATGCCGGTGCAGACACTTGCGAGCCTCCAGCAGCAGCCGAAGCACCAGCTGCCAGCGAGTCTTCAAGTGAAGTCGACACACCGCCTGCAGTTCTTACCGTATCCGGTGACGAAGTCGTTCCAGTAGGCGAGTCAGTAACTCCAGACGCGAGTGTCGACGACCAAGCACCTGCTCCAAGCGTCGATCGAATGGCGAAAGTGCCGATAGCTGGTGACCAAGTTGCTGTGCTTGCAGCTCTAAACAGTGTGCTGGACGAGATCGAGCGAGCGGCCAGCTCAGCAGAGCTAGAGAAGTCGAGCGCGTCAAGGGTGACATGGGCACTCTTGCCTGGCGAGACCGGTGACGAGGCCAGCACCTCCAAGCCGTCTCGTCGAACAGAACGCCGGCGGACGTCCCGACGGCTGTTCGACGCGTCTCGGTTCGCGAGCACCGAGACGATGCGCGACCCGACGCTGGCAGCGTACGACGTCCACCACGAGCACAGCCAGCCATTCGCGCTCCTGGACGCCAACATCCTCTCGATCGACCCGCACGCGCGGCACATGCAGTACGACGAAAACGACAAGGCCAGGAGCACGGATTCGGAGGAAATTCGGGCGAAGCGCAAGAACCTGGAACAGGACAACCACCGCAAGTCGATCGCGTATCGGTCCATCCCGGCGTTCAACTACGCGCCAGTGCTCATCCGCTTCCAGTGGTCCGACTTCGTCGTCGCGACGCCGATCTCGATCTGCAAGCCGGGGACAACCTCCCCCGGGGACAGGAAGGTGTGGAACCCGGCGTCGCCCGTCAAGAGCATGCGGCTGCTCGTGAAGAAGGGCGTGCGCCTGGCGTGTGGCTCGTACGTGATCGTCTCGGCGTTCGTCCGACCGCTTGAAGACGGCAACGAGAACCTGCGCATCCACATCTACGACGCGGAGTGGGTCGAGGAGTTCCAATACGACTTCTTCGAGGATCACCTGAAGGAGTATGTGCCCGCGTGGGGCGGCCGCGACGAAGAAGCCAAGCTCTTCATGGCGAAGCTCGAGTTCCGGCGCGAGGAGGGCGGGATCATCATCCGGCTCCCCGACAAGGTTGACCGCGTCGCCGCGCAGGACGCCGACCACCCGACCACCGCTCCGTCCGTGTCGGCGACGAGTAAGGACGGTAAGGAGCACCGCCCGAGCGAACGGCAGCTGCCGCACCGCGGCTCGCGACGCAACCAGCGGCCGTCGACGGTAGCGTCTCCCCCCACGCGCTCGCTGCCGAGCGCCACGGACGCGAGCTCGGAGGTGCCGCAGCGAGAGGCAGGCGACGCGAGCGCGACGTGAACGGCAGCACACGAGTTGGAAGGCTATTTATCAGTACAGTGACTTCATGAAGCACCTGCGCGAGTCTCCTCTTGCCGGTGGCTCTCGCTCACTCTGTGCGCTACTAGTGTACTTGCTACTGTGTGCGTTGTGGAGTCCGAACTAGCGGGGAGGAAGCTCCGCCCGCCTCATCTCGGTCGTCGCGCTCGCACCTGGCTATTGTATCATGACGCTCGGATTCGCTGCTTGGTGACTCGGTCCATTCGTCCGCGTATAGAGGCGACAACATCGCAGCGGCGTTCGCTCACTCTCGCGAGCCTCGAGCCCGGCGCTACACGGACGCGATGTAGTTCTTGGGTGAGCCGTCGAGCCACTGGCGCAGCTGCGGGCTCTTGAGCGTCGGTGTGATCGAATGATCGAACTCGAACGTGTCCTGCTGCACCAGCCCCACGTCGATCATGGGCGGAGGCGCGAAGCGCTTGTGCGGCGGCGATGGCTGGCACGACGCGCTGTAGTTGGACGTCGAGTGCGGGAACGCGACCGACACGTCGGTGCGGAGGCGCGGCGACCGGCGTAAGACTCCGTTCTCACCCGGGATCTCCTGATCGATACAAGAAACAGCAGCACACACGTCAGTCAGACCCCCTGTACACGTCCCGCAGCTCAGTGCGCGCGCACGTACAAACTCGAGCGTGCTCGCGTCCATGTCGGGCGGGAACTCCAGGTCGTCGAACGAGAACTTCTGCGCCTCGTGCTTGATGAGCGCTGTCGGTGATGCGAAGCGCGGCGAGCGCCGCAGACTGTGTGGCGGGTGCATTCCGATGGGCGTCGGTATGTTCAGGAACTCGGCTACTTGCTGGAAAGTGAACGCACACAGGCGTGGGTCAGCGCACGCGAGCGCACGGAACTCACCGAGCCGCTCACGACACAGTACGAACCTCGTTGAAGTCGATGTCCAGATGCTCGAACGAGTGGAAGGAGCCGTCCATGTCGGCGAACGCCTGCTCATCGATGGCGCCTTGCTCGCCGCTGAACTCGGTAGCCTTCGATGACGGCTGCATCGCCATCGACTGCATCAGCATCATGTGTTTGCCGTTCACAGGCGTGCCGTCGCACTTCTTGCGCTTCGCGCCGCCAGTGAGGTACAGGGTGTCGTCACTGGCACTGTTGCCCAAGAGCTGCAGCAGCAGCTGCGTGTGCAGTGCGCGCCGTGGCGTGTCGGGGAGAAACATCCCGCCGCTGCTGCTGACGTCGACACCGGTCGTGCAGATGCGGAGATCCTTGCGCTTGCGCTTGGACGAACTGTTGCCCTTCTTCGGAGCCACGGACGAACTGCTTCCAGAGAGTATCAACGCCCCGCCTTTCGCCATCGAGTTCACTCCGCGGCCGAGGTGCGCGACAGCCAGTGCTCTTGGGAACGACCCATCACCGTCGGTATGACCATCCGCGTTCTTGAGCATCACGCCGTAGCAGTCCTTGTATTGCTCGGGCGAGAGTCCGTTCATGGCATGGTGCACGCCGGAGCCAGGCGAGTCCAGATCCGAGTAGAGTCCACCCGCGTTCTCCTGCTGTTGCTGCTGACGGTGCTGCTGGAGTAGCTGCTGCTGTTGCTGCTGCTGGAGCTGGTGCTGCTTGGACGCTTTGGTGCTCAACACGACTCGCCCAGGCGGACCCAGCGTCTTGTTTTGCTGCTTGGCCATGCGCCGCATCGTGCGCCGCATCGACGAGTACCAGTGGTTCTTAATCGCGTTGTCCGTCCTGAAAGCAGTGTGATAGGAGGAGGCGACGTGAGCACGTTGCCCTCACTTCACCATTTGCTTTCTCATGCAGAGCAGCAGCGTCAGCGCACCGCCCAGGAAGGAGCTTGGAGATCTCGGCCCACTTGTTGCCGAGACGCGTCTGCGCTTCCTCGATGACCTGTTCCTCCTCGGCAGTCCAGGGGTCCTTCTTGATCGTCGGGTCCAAGTGGTTCAGCCATCTGTGATGGGGACAGCAACACGTTCCGTCACGTCAGTCACGAAAGCTTGAGACGAGACGACTTCATGCAGATATCCACACAATCCAGCAGACAAATCGCACCTTGTGCGGCATTGCTTCCCCGTGCGCTCCGTGCCGTGGTTCTCGCCGTTTAGGTGATCCGAGATGACGCTCCAGCGCTTCGTGCCGTACTCCTCGACGAGGCGGATGATGGCGTCGTCCTCCTTGCGCGTCCATGCGCGGCGCTCGTACGAGGAGCCTGGCTCGCCGTTCTTGCCGGCGCCGTGCTTCCCCATCTTTGACTCTCTTTGCAGGTAGAAAGGAAGGTGGGTAGGTCGGAGGTAGGCAAGGTGGCGCTCTGTTCTGCGCTGCGTTGGCCGCTTGGTCGGGAATGAGTAAGAGACGGCGACACGCTCGTTCTTCACGCGCGCGAGCCGTCGGCTTTTCCGCCTCTTTGGGGAGTCCGCTTGCTTTGTCCCTGCTGGAGGGAGCTCCAGGACGACGAGGAGTTCCGATTCGGTTGCAAGCGGACGCAGCGGTGGCGGCGACTGCAGGCTGGAGGTGGCGCTTGTTGCACTCTTTGCAAGCTGGAGGCGTCGACGCTGGCGAGGATGTAGGAAGGTAGTCTCACCGAGGCAGAGGACAGGCAAGTAGCAGTAGCAGCAAGTGTCGCGAAGCGCGCAAGTGCGAGTATGGCGTTCTATGTGTGGCGCATGAGGACTCTCCTTCCTAGTGAAGAAAAGAGGGGAGAGAGGGTCGCTGTCGGCGACGCTTCGCATGTGGCCGTTATGAATTAGTGGCTCGAAAAAACTTCGAACGTTAGGGACAAAAGTATCTTCGGGATATGGCTTCGCTTGTGCTTTTTCACTTGGCTTCGAAAAAGCTCGACAGCCATCGTTTGCCAGCGACAAAAACCAGGAGGCACACTTTCAACGGCTCTCTTATCACTAGCTGCTGCTGTCACCGTGCATTCCTTCTCGACGAAGCATGCAGTTCTACTGCGCCGATCCAGCTGCTGCCATCGCCGCCGATCCGGCTGCCGCAGCCGATCCGAGCCACCACCGTCGTCTGCGCGTGCTCGAGGTGCTCGCCGCGAACCGCACAGACCCGTTCGCGGTGCGCCGCACGTGCGCGGAGCTCGCGCGCCTCGTGCTGGCGGCACCGGGGCCAGCGGCGCGCGCCAAGCTGCTCGCGCACCCGGAGCTACTCGCGACGCTCGTGGACGCTGCGGCAGAGCACGTCGACGCGCAGGAGCTCGTGCTCGCGGACTGCTGCCGCTTCCTGCGCCGCACGATCGACCTCCGTGGTAGGCGACGCTGCAGTTGTGGGAGCGGTGGCAACACACGCACATGTTGCTGTTCGCGCTGATCTGGAGCTGCACGAATGCGACAAACAACCTGGTGGAGGACTCTCCAGCGCCGCTGGAGCTCGATGTGCAGACACGCATCACGGGCACGGGCGTGCTGAAGCTGCTCGCACGCGGACTGGAGCGCCATCCGCAGTCGACGCTGCTGTTCAGTGAAGTGTGTCGCCTCGTCGCGCTGCTCTGCTTCGATATGCCGTTCGCGCCGCATGGTAGGTTGTGGTAGTGACGATGCGACTGCTGGTGGTGGGTATGCGAGGACGTTCAGTGGTGGTAGCGCTCATTTTCGCGCTGGATCACTGGTGGCTCATCGTGATGCGACGATCCATCGCTCTCTCGATGCTGTGTGGCACGTGGTGCAGCGGACAACCAGACAGACGCCTGTGCTGCGGGGCTGCTGCGCGCAGTCTGCGAGCACTTGCGATCGAAGGACTCCGCCGTCTCGATCGAGGAGGTGCAGGTCGGTGTCGACGCCATCACCGCGATGGTCTACGAGAACGGTGCGCAGATGGTGGTGGCGGCGAGCGACTTGGACGCTAACACGTCTTCTGGGGTGCTTGCACTGCGCTGCTGAGCTTAGTCTGCATATCTGTTGTCTCAACTAACATGACGCTTCGGCTCCGGATGCTGCTGCTACGGGTGGTGGGGGACAGAGACCAACGCGGAAGAAGCGGTCGAGGGTCTGCAGGTGCTCGCGCTGCTCTCGTCGCTGCTCGAGCGGTCCCGGCGCGCTCCTGCTCGCGTCGTGCAGAGTGTGACGCAGTCGCTCTTTCAGCTACTCACGCTGCAGCGTACGATGGCTACCGGGATGAGGGGCTCTGCTTGCTTGCCTGTTTGCCCCGTGCACCTGCGATAGCCACCTGGCGCCAACCACTCACTAGTGCGTGCGTGTGTGGGTCTGTTGCGAACGCCGCTGTTCTCGTCTGGTTGTTTGCAGCGACTGCACTGAGCGAGGTGCTGGCGCTGGGGCTGCTGGAGCAAGTGATCGCGCGTCTGGAGCCCGAGGGCACTGCAGCAACGCCGACCGCGCGTGAGTCGCTCGCGCTCTGGCACGCACTCAAGTTCCTCGAGTTCGCGGTGCGGCACAACGGCAAGTTTCCCTGGCAGGTGTCTCGCGCGACTGCGGTGCACGTCTTGCAGCGCGATCGTCGTCGTAGTCGGTTGGACAGAAGGATGGACGCTGACACGCCGCCGCGGCGGCAGATCCACCAGCGCTTCTGTCGTTGTCTGCGATGAGTGCGATCACCGCCATCGGCTTTGCATGCTGCAGAGTTGACTGACGTGTTCTCGCGCTTGCTCTCTCTCTCTCTCTCTCTCTCTCTCTCTCTCTCTCTCTCGCTCGCACACACACCACTTTGCAGATGCCGCAAAGGACGCACTGTGCGTCTGTGGGGGTCCACTCGCTCTCGTGCGCACTGTCCGGACGCACCAGCGCGCGGCCACGGCGCCCGCGCTGCAGTACGTCGCGTGTATGCTGCTGAGCCGCGTCGCGGTGAGCGAGAGTGCCTCCGAGCCGACAGGAGGAGGTGTGAGCTGCTATCACACCCGTGTTTGCCATGATAGTCGAGGCTTTGGCGGTGCGTGCGGCAATCGCTGACGACGGGAGTGTGGGTGACGACGCGCAGCTCCACACAAGACCCGCATCGACGCGCTCGTGCAGAGCGGCGCGCACGAACTGGCGCTCGCTGTTCTCAAGAAGGCGACAGCAGCGGTGGCGGCGGCAGGCGGCACCAGTCGTGCAGGCTGCCGAGGAAGCGACGGTGGCGACACGGCACAGGCGCTGCGTCTGCTGGAGCTGCTGGCATCCGTCGGTGCGCTCCGTCATCACCTGCTGTTGTTTGCTGGCTTTGCTGGTGGTGGTGGAGTTGCTGCTGCTGCTACTGGTAGTGGAGTTCGCTGAGCTTCGAAGTGTGACGAGTCTCTGATATCGTTCGTGTGTGTGTTGCTCTCCCCCCCCCCTCTCTCTCTCTCCTGCTTTGTGGTTCGGCGCCGCTCGCCTCCAGACGCGCACCGCATCCCGCTGATGCGCCTCGGCGCCTCGCGCGCCATCAAAGTGCTGTACAACGGTGCGGAGACGAGCGCCGCGCTGCGCCTGCTCTGCGAGCGCGCGGTGGCCGCCGTCGAGGGCACATGAATTTAGGTGCTACTATCCTGCAGGAACTCACCTCGCTACTGTAGGCAGTTCATACTGGATTGAACGCGTGTGCGCGTGAAGAGACCTCGCGCACAGGGGTGGGTCGTTGCGTCACTGGCTTCCGCGCACGAACGGAGTCAGCCGAGTGCCTTGCTGGAGCTCGATTTGGTGGAGACGAAGGATGTTGATCACTCCGTTGACGTCGCGGTCCCAGAACCGAGCCGCACACGCCGAGTTGCCGCATCACTTCACACTCCAGCTCTCTCTGGCCTTGTTCGCGTCGGTCGGGTCGGGAAAGTGACGACTTGAAGCTCCTCGTGGCAGGAGGAGCTAAGCTTGCTAGTGTGGAACCCGTCCACTGAGCGAACCGTGGCGCGAAGCTTCAAAGCACGCTGCAGTCCCAGGATCGGAG
>JAASFS010000394.1:0-19516 GCA_023333865.1 Globisporangium perplexum | reverse complement strand
TTCCAGCAAGCGCTGTCAAGTGCCAAGTGCGGTGTCGGCTCGAACGCTTTTCGGAGAGCGCGCACGTGGCGGCGCGGCACGGCGCATACAGAGCGAGCGAGACGAGTGAGGTCATCCGCGAGGCTGCCTGGGCGAGGGTCGTGTCATTCCAGTGAAATCGGTGACCTGAGGTTATATACCTCTAGTTAATAGTTCTGAAATCAAGGGAGTTGGTGTATGTTGAAGCGTGACGCGACATCAAGTCGCAGAATCAGCTCGGCGCGTCACGCGCCTCGCTGCCGACTTGCGCGCTTTTTTGCGATCCTGATGCTAACGGCATTTTTTGAATGGTTTAGTGGCTGTTTGGTTGAGTGACTTGCCTGGAGGCGAGACCGCACTTGTAGGCGAGACCGCAGGGCTGTACGCTAGACCGCGCGAGAACCGACGTAGAGTCCAGCAGCATGTTCACTTACATAAACCAGCTCTAGCAGTACGGTCTCGGCGTCCTGAGCAGGCGTCTGCTTGGCGAGCGAGCGAGCAGCGGGAGCTCTCTGATGGTGGCCAGGCGGTGCTGACGCCAAAGCGACAGAAGGAAACGTGTCGAGTTTTGCTTAGTGAAACCAAGTGCTTTTGCCGTTGAAGTTGCGCGGTAGAAAAAAGAAGAACAGCAGAGATGCGCGCATATCGCTGCGAGAACTGTCCCGAACGAGTGTGGATTTGTCCCGAGTAGACATTCACATACGAAATCCAAGCTTGGAAAGATAATGGGTGATGCGCTGCGGCTCTTTACTGTGCGAAACGCAGCTGCCCGCGAGTGCGGTGCCGCGGGTCTATTTTCAGCTTTTGTGATTTAACACAGCCTCTTTATGTAATTTTGCGATTCGTTGGAGTGCAACAGAAACGTCACACGCCATTTCTCTCGCACCAGAACGCACTTTGAGCACTCCGTGGGAGAACTTATCGTCAGTTCTCGCATCGGTTATGAGCGAACGCGCACTTAGCGCGCACTTAATCGGCAGGAAAGAAGGGATGCGCACGCACACCCCGCATGCAACACAGAAGCGAGTGGCCTCTGCGGCGCCCGCCCTCCGGCTCCAGTTGAGCGCCGTCGCCGCCTTCGCGGTCGCTGCTCGACGCTCCATTCGGCAACTCGTCCGCTTCTCGACACACACCCCACACGAGAAGGCGGCGACCAACACCACAGCCCTGCAGCCACCACCGCCATCACCCACCCAGCCACAGCCGCCCCCGCCGCCGACATGGGAGAAACAGGAGACGTCATGCGCTCGCTGCTGCAGTACTGCGTGTTCCTGCTGCTGCTCGTGGTCGGCGCCGCGCCGTTCGTCATGATGCTCTCGCGCAACGCCACCTGCCGCGCGCAGATGCGGGCGTTCCGCGCCTGTTTCTCCCTGTCGGCGTGCTGCGCGTGCCTCTGCCGCCCGCGCGTGCACTACGACGAGCACGACCTGCGCACGTTGCGCGAGCTCGAGGAGCCGGCGCGGCCCGCGGGCATCACCGGCGCCTACCGCATGTACCAGGCGCGCCGCGCGCGCATGTCGCTGCGCCTCGCCTCCTGGCACGAGGACGTCAAGAAGTGCGGCCACCGCGACGACCTCCACTACAAGCTCCAGAAGCTGCAGGCGCAGGCGCTCGAGAGCCGCGGCGTCGACGCCGTCAGCGCACCCCCGAGCAGCAGCAGCAGCAGCGAGCGATATCCACCGCCGCCGTCGTCTTCAGCGCCGTCTTCCGTGCCGTTCGACATCCACATCGTCGAGATCAACGACCGCGCGATCGAAGACTCGTCCTCCGAGCGCTCGTTCGACGTCGGCAGCGCGTACTCGGCGATGCCCGACACGCCGACGTCGGCGGCGTCGTCGTCCGCGCCGGCGCATCGCCACCTGAACGCCATCGAGCTCCGCAGCCAGGACGACGAGGAGGAGAAGGATGACGACGGCTCCGTGCACGCAGTCGTGTGAGCGCACGCGCTCTCCCAGGCGACGCCAGTCCGAGCAGTATTTATGCAAATATTTATCTGGCGAGTATCAATGGAAGAGCGTCAGCGCCGCAGTCGTCGCTGCGAGCTTCTGGCTGGAGCACCTCCGCGTGCCGCGCGCCGCTCGATCGGGACGATGTGACAGGCAGGCGGCGCCTCCGCCGCCTACAGATGCTGCGCCTGCGCGCCGCCGCTCTTCAGGAACGCGAGCAGCGCCGCGGCGTCCGAGTTCTTGTACCGCGCGGTGTCCACGTACGTCGGGAACGCCACCGACATGTCCATGCCGTCGCGCTTGGACGGCAGCGTGTTCATGTACGCGCGCAGCTCCGTCTCGGACAGCGAGAACCCAGGCACGCGCGAGAGGTGCGCCACCACTTTCGGGAGGAACGCCAGGTAGCCCTTGGAGCGCTTGTCGCTCGAGCCGGAGGTGTTGTCGCCCGAGTCCGGCTCGCCCAAGAGGAAGTAGTTGTCCTTCGTGAAGCGGATCATGAGGGACGTGGCGTTCACCGCTACGTCGTACGGTTCGCAGTCGCTCTCGTCGGCTGTGAGCAGGCTCTTGGCGCGCGCGACGGACTTGGTCCATATCGCCGAGAACGCCGGTTTCCACCTCTCGATCGGCACATACCAGTAGCCGATGCGCCAGACGTCCGGGGCGATGGTCAGCACCTTCCGCAGCACATTGCGGTCCTGCAGCAGCGCGTCCGTGCACGCGACGGTGCCGAGCGTGTCGACGGCTGCCGCGCCGTTGGGTGGCAGCGTCACGAGGCCCCCGAGTGCCACACGACCGAGGATCTCGCCAACGGCGTCGAGCCATTGCGCCACCGCCGCTTGACTCGAGGCGTTCGTAATAGGCGTGACGGCCGCGAACTGCTGGTCCACGATGCTGTGCGGGTCCGGGTCACTCATGGCGCTGTCCTTGGCGAGCGCGGGCTGCTGGAGGAGGCTGGCGAAGGTGGCGGTAGCGGCGAACGCGAGCAACGACGGGATCCAGCGCATCGCGCGGTGGAAGTCCAGAAATGACCTTTTGCTCCCAAAGCGTCGCAAGAAGGCTATATTTGATATTATAGTATTACTGCAGCCTATTTTCTATATATTTGTGTGTTCCACACATTATTTCTCACGTGGACCACACAAAGGCAACTTCAACGTATTCGGTGGTTACCTCCTCCGAGGGACACTCGCGTCCACCACCAGCAAAGAGAACAAGCATGGGCGCGATCTGCTCGGCCTGCCTCCACCGCCTGAAGGGCGGCGACGACCGCGCGCAGCGCCGCGCCGAGCCGCCCACCTCCGACGCCGCTGCCGCCGCCGCTATGCAGCAGCCAGAGCTCGATCCGACCGCCTGGCTTCTCACCGCCGAGGAGCTCGCGCGCTCTCGCGGCGGCGTCGTGCGCCAAGAGCTCCAGAGCGTTTCGCAGGGGAATAGCGTGAAGCTCTTCGCTACCAGTGACGAGTACTTTGCCGCTGCGTTCGCAGACTTGGAGGCGGCTCAGCGAGGCGACATCGTGTGGATCGCTGGCTGGACGCTGAGCATCGTGGTGCCGTTCCTGCCGCGAGGTTCCAAGGCCGACGCAGACGCCTCGACGCTCGCGGAGATCATCGAGAGAGCCGTGCTGAAGCGCGGAGTCCACGTGCACGTGCTGCTCTGGGCAAACCTGCTCGAGTATGACGAGACGGTGCGCGCGCGGGACTGGCTCAACGCGCTCGCCCCAGAGTCCTCGGATGCCAACGAGCGCGGCTCCTGCATCTGCATCTTCGACGACCGCTTGCCGCACAAATCGTCCGCCCACCACCAGAAGATGATCGTCGTGACGCGGCAGAAGCGCCTCGTGGCGTTCGTGGGCGGGATCGACATCGCACACGACAGGTGGGATACCATCCGGCACAACCAGGCAGCGCTGCGCGTGGAGAGAGGCGTGTTCAAGGAGACGCAGGGATGGATCGACGCGGCGTTGCGGCTCGACGGCCCAGCGGCGCTGGACGTCGCAGTGACGTTCCAGTCGCGATGGAACTCGAGCAAGCAGCCGTGCGTGGACCTCGACGACACGCTGCTCAAGTTCAGGAACCCGCCGCGCTTCAGCCACGTCGAGCTCCCAGCGCTCGAGACACCTCCAGCCCCCGAGGCGAGCGCGACGACCCACGTCCAGATCGTGCGCACGTTCAGTCCGCACGAGTCGGCCGAGCTGTACCCCGACCTCGCGCCGCGGGGAGAGCTCTCGCTGCTCGAGGCGCGCGTCAAGGCGATTCTGTGCGCGAGGAACTTCGTCTACATCGAGGACCAGTACTTCTTCTTCATGCCGCAGCTGCAGGCGGCACTCCAGGTGGTGCTCCCGCGGCTGCTGCGCTTGATCGTCGTGGTGCAGCGGCCGACCGAGTCTCGTCAGGCGCGCGTCGCCGGCTACGAGAAGCTCGTGTTCCAAATGGCGTACCCGCTGCTCGCCCGCTTCCCCGACAAAGTCAGGCTCTACGCGACCAAGCAGGCGCGCGGCATCTACACGCACTCGAAGGTGCTGCTCGCGGACGACGTCTTCCTCTCGGTCGGCTCGGGCAACTGGAACCGGCGCAGCATGACGAGCGACTCGGAGATCGCGGCGCACATCGTCGGAGACGCCGCGGACACGGTGGCGCTGCCGGAGAACGGCGCGATTCGCGTCGGCGGACTCGTGCGGTGCTTCCGGCTGCAGAAGTGGACAGAGATGACAGGCGTGGAGGCGGCGGCGGTCGAGAAGCTGTCACTCCTGGAGAGCTGCGAGCTGCTCGAGAGAGCCACCAAGGACCCGGCGAGCGTGCTCGACGCACTCGACGTGGAGCTCAAGTGGGAGTTCGCCGTGTTCCCGTCGAGCTACTCGCTGCACGTCGTGGACCCGGACGACCTGAACGGCGACAAGGAAGCGTGAGCCCAGCACTGCGTAGCGTGCGACGCGCCGCCAATACACTCGGACGCTCTCTTCAGCTCCCTCTTGGGGTCAGTCGCCTACGCGCTGCTGCACTCGTCCCACGGGTCGATGACGGCTTCGAGCGCGTCCGGGAAGAGCTCGAAGTACGCCTCTCGCCGCACCTCGAGCTTGCTGATGACGCTCTCGGGTGACGCGGCGGCGCGCTCGAGCGCGCGGACGCCTTCGAAGAACGTCATGGCGCTCAGCTCCTCGACGCTGCGGCCGGAGAACTCGCTGAACTTGGCGAGGCGGAAGGCGCGCGCGAGCGAGTTGACGGTGACGCCGTCCGGGGTCTCGTCCACGCGCGCGCGGTCGACGATGTTGGCGGCGATCTCCGAGTCGCTCGTCATGCTGCGCTGGTTCCAGTTGCCTGAGCCGACCGAGAGGAAGACGTCGTCCACGAGCAGCACCTTCGAGTGCACGTACAGGTCGAGCGCCGGCGTCGGTGCGAACACGTGCACCTTGTCCGGGAACTGCGTCTGCAGCGGCTCGAGCATCTCGAAGAGCAGCTTCCCGTAGCCGACGGCGGAGGTGCCGAGCGCCGGCTTCTGCGTCACCACCACGAGCGCGCGCAGCCGCGGCAGCTGCCGCAGCAGCGCCTGCTGCAGCGCGGGCACGCGCACGAAGTACTGGTCCTCAACGTACACGAAGTTCTGCGCGCGCGCGATGGCCTTGAGACGCGCGCGCAGCAGCGACACCTCGCCGCTCGGCGCGAAGTCGTACGCCGCCTTGCAGCTGAACGTGCGCACGATCTGCACGCTCGCCGAGCCGCGGTGCTCGCCCGCCGGTGCGTCTGCGTCTGCGTCCGCCGCCGCGTCCGCGAGCGCCACGCGCAGGTCCACGGGCGAACGCGCCGGGTTGGCGAACGACACGATCTCCTCGCGCGGCTGCAACGGCGCCTCGCGCATGTTCCACCGCGCGACGAAGTTGGCGCCGACGTCGCGCGCCGCGGGGCCCTCGAGGCGCACCGACGCGTCCACCCACCCGTCGTAGTTGCGCGCGATGTTGCGCAGCCGCCGCAGCGCCGAGCGGTTGTGCGCGACGGTGTCCCAGCGGTCGCTCGTGAGGTCGATGCCGCCGACGAACGCGACCGCCGCGCGCCGCGGGTGGCTCAGCACGAGCGTCTTCTGGTGGTGCGACGACGCCGCGTGCGGCAGGCGGTTGTCGAAGAGCAGCAGCCCCGCAGCCGAGCGGTTGGCGGCGGCGCTGGTGTCGTCGGCGCCGCGGAAGCTGTTCAGCCAGCGCTGCAGCGCGACGTTCTGAGCGCGCTCGAGGACGTTGGCCCACACGAGCGCGCGCACGCGAGCACCGCGCCGCATCGCGCGGCCGAAGAGCGCGCGGAAGGTGGAGTTCTGCCAGTCGGCGGCGCTCGGGCGGAACGGCACGTCGTCTACCGACCAGTCCGTGAGCAGCACCTGCCAGTCGGCGTCGTCGAGCGCCTCGAGGTCGGCGGCCACGGCCGCGAAGAACACGTCGGTGGTCGGGAAGAGCTGCACGGCGTTGCCGGTGCTCCAGGGCTGCAGGTCGAGCCGCGGGACGCCGCCGCGCGCCGCGGAGAGCTCGCGCGCCGAGAGGAACCAGTCGTCCGCGTGCAGCAGCGGCTGCTCGAGGCCCAGGAGGTCGTCGGCGAACGGCACGGCGACGTCCGCGCTCGAGGCGTTCGCGAGCGACCGGCACTCCCACGCGGCGACGCGGAAGTAGCAGAGCGCGCACGGCGCGCAGATGCACGCGGCGCGCACCATGTCCGTGACACTGCTCAGCGGGTGGCAGCGCGCGCGCGCGAGGTCGCCGGCCGCCAGCGCGACGGCCGCGAGGCTCGCGAGCAGCAGCAGAGGCAGCAGCCGCGCCATCGATGCGGAAGTGGAAGTGGCCGCGCGCACAAGCGGCGAACACGGCGAGGGGGGAATGCATGTAGGCGGCGACCAGCACTCTTCCACTTCACCATGATCAAGGACACGTTCTTCTACCGGTGCTCTGAGGGTTCGACGAAGGCGCCTGTCATGAAGAAGCTGCGTGCCGCCGATCCCGAGCTACTCGCCACGATCACGCAGTATCGCGCACTCAGGACAAGCACGGCGAACTTCGGTGTCTCCGTGACTTCAGCAAGTCGATCTCCGAGCTGCCCAAGCCCATGACCAGAGAGCTGTGTCGGTGAGATGCAGAGCTTGCGGTGCGTGGATGTGGGCGGGCGAGCCGCGGATGCGGTGAGTCTAGGATCGTGTCCACGCGGTAGTCCGACAAGCAGGAAGCACGTGCAGCGAGGTCAGGCACCGCCTGGAGCTCCACTCGGTAGCCCGTATGCGTAATGCAGCATCGTCACTGCGTCAGCTCTCTCTCTCTCTCTCTCTCTCTCTCTCCAACACTCTCGCCCGCTCTCTACAGCGTCTCGACGCACAGGTCGTCGGCGTCCGAGAACTCGCGCAGCGTCTCGCTGTTGTATGCCGCGAAGTAAAAGCGCTCGTCCAGCTCCATGGGCTCGATGAGCGTGTGCTCCTCCTGCGCCGCGACGTCGAGCAGGTCGGCGGCCTCGAGGAATGTCATGGCGTCCAGCGTCGCGTAGTCGCGGCTCGTCTTCTCCATGAACTTGCGGATGCGGTAGTCGCGCGCGAGCTTGGTGACCGTGACGCCGTCTGGTGCCGCCACGTGCTCGTCGTCCACGACGTTCGCCGAGATCTCCGAGTCCGACGTCATGCTGCGGCGGTTCCAGTTCGCCGAGCCGACCGAGAGGTACACGTCGTCGATGATCACGAGCTTGCTGTGCACGTACACGGAGCGCGTCTTCTTCGTCGTGTAGAACTGGAACTTGTTCGGGTACAGCTTCTGGATCGGCTCGACGTTGTCGAACATGAACTTCTCGTAGCCGCCGAGCGTGGCGGACGAGTCCGGGCGTGGCACGACCACGATGATGCGCTGCAGGCGCGGCAGCGCCTTGAGCAGCTCGTCCAACAGCTGCGGCACGAGCACGAAGTACTGGTCCTCGATGTAGATGTAATTCTTCGCGTTCCGGATCGCCTTGATGCGCGCCTGGAAGATGGACGTCTCACCACGCGGTGCGAACTCGTAGTTCTTGTACTCACAGCTGAACGTACGCGCGATCTGCACGTTGTGCGTGCCCGTGTGGCTCCCGTCCGTCTCCGGGTCGATGCCGCACGTGCCCACGGGAAGGTCCACCGAGTCCGGGTTCTCGAAGTTGAGGTAGTCGTCGAGCAGGTCCACGGACGGCTTGGTGTTCGAGTTCCAGCGCGCGAGGAAGTTCGCCGCCACGTCCTTCGTCGCCGGCCCGACGATACGCACGTGCGCGTCCACCCAGCCGTTGTACACGCGCCGGATGCCCGTCTGCGTGCGCAGCTCGTCCTGATCGTGCTCGATCGTGTCCCAGCGGTCGGACGTGAGGTCCACGCCGCCCACGTACGCCACAAGGTCGTCCTTGCGCTCGATCACGACGGACTTCTGGTGGTGCGCGTTCGTCTGCGCGGCGAGGCGGTCATCGAAGATGAAGTGCGCCTTGCCGCCGTGATCGCTCGCCGGCAGCGCGTGCAGGTAGTCGCGCATCTCGACGTTCTGGTCCGTCTCGAGCAGGTTGCTCCACACGAGCGCGTGGAGGTTGGCGCCGCGCGAGATGGCGTCGCCGAAGACCTTGCCGAAGTTGGTGAGCTCGCCGAGCGGGTCGAGCTCCCGGTGCGGCTTGAACGGGATCTTGTCGACGCTCCAGCCCGTGAGGAAGATGCGGTGCTCCGGCCCCGTGGCCTCCAGGTCATCGAAGATCGCGTGGAAGTACTCGTTCGAGGCCACGAAGCCCATCACCTGGTTGCCCGACGTGAACACGGAGAGGTCGTCGCGGGGCACGCCGCCGCGGGACTTGGAGATCTCCTCGCCCGTGAGGAACCAGCGTGTCGGGTCGAGCTCCGGCTGGTCCACTGTCACGTCCGAGCCGTCCGAGAGGTCCATGCCGGGCGTCGGGATGAGCGCGCACTTGCCCTCCGTCAGGCTGAATTCACACAGGTGGCACGGCTGGCACACGCACATCTCCTGCACCATCTCGAGGTGGCTCGAGAGCGGACGGCAGTGCACGCCCTGGCGCGGAGCGGCGGCGGCAGTCGCGGCGAGGTTCCAAAGGCTCAGCAGCGTGAGGCTCGCGGCCACGCGCGGCACGGAGAGGAAGGCAGCGACCATGAGTGGCTGGCTGGCAGGTGCTTGAGCGGACGGCGGCGGCAGGCAGCAGAAGAGCGGCGGCGGAGGTCGGGTGCGCACGAGCGAGCGGATTCGGAAGTGAGGCGTGGATACGTCTGGGACATACGTCAGACCTGGTTTCTAAACCTTCTGACCGTTGTGTCCCGCGCTTAGCCCCTAGCTTTCGCAGAGCAGTCGAAGCTGCTCACATGCTTCCGCTAGCGCTAGCAGTCAGCACGAGAGGATCGTAGGCTTGCTCGTTATGGACTCGGAGATTCAGCGGCACCTGGCGGCGATCCGTGTGCAGGTGTCGATGCGTACACAAGGTAGTGAGAGCTACAACCCATGGTCGCAGATCTAGATTTAATCACAGGATTAATTCTGAACTTGAGTTAAACCAGTGATTTAATCAAGACCTTGAGTGCTCAGAAAAATCACTTCTGGAATTTTGATTCTGGTTGAAGATATTTTGACGAAGCCAACAATACAGATTTAGATATTAAGATATTTAGACTTTTAGAAGATTTAGAAGGCTTTGGCGTTTTAGAAGATTTAGAACTGTAGACAGAAAATCTCTTGATTTTGCAGCAAGGTCAGGCACCGCCTGAAGCTCCACTCGGTAGCCCGTATGCGTAATGCACCCACTCAGAAGCACACGTCCTGCGAGTCGATCTGCTGACGCACGGCATCGCTTGCGTACGTGGCAAAGTACGCCCGCTCGATCAGCTCGAGGTCCTCGATCGTCGTCAGCGGATCTTGCGCCGCGTCGTCAAACTTGTTCGCCGCGTCGATGAACGACATCTTGCGGAGGTCCGACACACTCACGCCCGTGTGCTCCGAGAACTTGCGCAGACGGAAGTTGTGCGCGAGCTTGGTCACCAGCAGTCCGTCGCCGTTCACCGTCACCTCGTCGTCCACGACGTTCGCGCCGATCTCCGAGTCCGACGTCATGCTGCGGCGGTTCCAGTTGCCTGAGCCGACCGACAAGTACACATCGTCGATGATCACGAGCTTCGTGTGGACGTAGATCTGGCGGCTCTTCTTCGTGGCGTAGAACTGGAGCTTGTTCGGGAACAGCTTCTGGATCGGCACCACGTTGTCGAACATGTACTTCTCGTACCCGGCGAGTGCCGCCTGGGTCTCTGGACGCGGGACCACGACGATGATGCGCTGGAGCTGCGGGAGTACCTTGAGCAGTTCCTCGAGAAGCTCTGGCACAAGCACGAAGTACTGGTCCTCGATGTAGATGTAGTTCTTCGCGTTCCGGATCGCCTTGATGCGCGCGTGGAAGAGCGTGACCTCGCCGTTCGGCGCGAACTCGTAGTTCTTGTACTTGCAACTGAACGTGCGCACGATCTGCACGTTGTGCTGGCCCTCGCGCTCGGACTGGATGTCCTCCGGGATCTCAGCGAGAGGCGGTAGCGGGTCGTACGGCGGGTTGTCAAAGTCCATGATGTAGTCCATGCGGTCTTGCGACGGCAGCGTCTTGGAGTTCCAGCGGCCGAGGAAGTTCGCAGCCACATCCCGCGCCGCAGGACCCTCGATGCGCACGTGCGAGTCCACCCAGCCGTTGTTCCCCTTCTGGATCCCTGCGCGCTTGCGCAGGAAGATGTTGTTGTGCTTGATCGTGTCCCAGCGGTCGTACGTGAGATCCACGCCACCGACGTACGCCACGAGGTCCGTGTCCTTACGGTAGAGCACGACGGACTTCTGGTGGTGCGCCGAAGCCTGCGCCGAGAGGCGGTCATCGAAGATGAAGAGCGCCTTGCCGCCGTTCGGCGACGGTGGGAGACCGTTGATGAAGTCGCGCACTTGAATGTTCTGCTGCGACTCGAGCAGGTTGCTCCACACGAGCGCGTTGAAGTCCGCGCCGCGGTCCACAGCACTGGCGAAGACCGTCTCGAAGCCCGACCAAGTGCCAGTGGGGTCCGACTGCGGCTCGAACGGGACGTCGGCGACACTCCAGCCCGTGAGGAAGATGCGGTCGCCCACGCCCGTGGTCGAGACGTCCTGGTAGAGCGAGTGGAAGTACTCGTTCGTGGCCGCGAACGTCGTGATGCGGTTGTTGGACGTGTAAACTGAGAGGTCGTCGCGCGGGAAGCCGCCGCGCGCGGCCGAGATCTCGTCCTTGGTCAGGAACCAGTTGGCGAGGTCGAGCACGGGCTGCTCCACCTTGACGTCCGAGCCGTCCGAGAGCGTCTGGTTGGGCCAGTCGATGAGGTCGCAGCCAAAGTGGATGAAGCTGAACTCGCACATGTGGCACGGCTGGCAGATGCACAGGTTGAGCGTCATCTGCATCGGGTTGTCCATGAAGCGGCAGTCGATCGACTCGCGCACGGCAGCCGCCGGTTCCGGCAGCAGCAGGAGCGCGAACGACGCCGTCGCGAGCACGGTCGTCGCCAGCGCCGCTGCCGTCTTCGCCGGGAGCTTCATCGGGGATGCGGATACGGATGCGGACGAGGTCTGCGGCGCGGCGCGGCGAGGAGAGGGCAAGCGAGCGAATGCTGGCTGGCGAGCACGCGCGCAATCCGGGAATGGAGCCTCGAGCGACTCGCTCGTGCTTGTCAAAAATCAGTCCCAGACCAGCCTCTCGTATTGAGTGAACCGGCTGGGTGTCCGTTACCCAAAGTATAGAGTATTGCCAATCTAGATTTCATATACCTTGAAGATAGTACGGAGGTTGGTATACTACATACAATACGCAGGCAAATAAAAGCGGTGTCACGGTACTTCATTGAGTCCACAGGCAGCTGCGATCGTGATGACCATCAACACCGCGCCACTCGCGAGCGCTTCGAACATGAATATCCCTGTTGATCGATCCACCGCGTTCGACCCACAACGCACGAGTCCTAGACCTCCGATGCTCTCTCTCTTACCACACGCAGATGTCGCGCGGCTCGATGGGGTTCCGCACCACGACGCTCAAGTACTGCTTATCATCCACCTCGAAGAGCTTGACGATGCCGCTCGGGTCTGCGTTCGCCGCTTTCAACAGATTCGCGTTCGCGGTGTCGAGGAACGCGGACTCTCAACGCTCCACCCCGTGAGCTCACTGAACTTGCGCAAACGGACTCGAGCGCGGGCTTGTTGACACTACGCCGATCTTCTTCGGGTTCGACATCGTGTTGCGGCGATTCAAGTTTGCGAACCGATCGACAAGTACACGCCGTCGACGGCAACAACCTCCGTGCGGATGTACAGCTTGCACACCTCCTTCGTCGTGAGGAACTGGAGCTTGATCGGTAAGAGTGTCTGTACCAGATAGGCACCATGTCGAGCATGACCTTCGCGTCCTTCCCTCTTCTCGGAGCCACGACGATGGCGCGCTGGAGCTGCGCACCGTGATCTCGGCGGCGGATATGCTCGTAGCTGTCGGCAGCACCGGGATCATCAAGTACGGTGCGCTGCCAACGTTGGACAGGGTCGACGCAGCCCCGCTTCCGGCTCGCCGTTGGAGTCCCAATGAAGTTTGCCGCCACATCCTCCGCCGCTGCCGCTGGGCATTCGATGCGCACATGCGAACGCGTCGAGCCACCTTCTTGCGCAGCTTGGTTTGGTCGTGTTCGTCTGTGTCACATCGACCTTGGTGATGCCGTTCCCGCCAACGAACGGAGCGACCACCACATCAGGGTCTGGATCCTGGGACTCGGCCGTCGAAGACGAACTCCGCCTTCGCGTTCATGGAGTTCCGAGGCGGCTCATTGGTAAAGTTGCGAACGCTTATGGTACTTCCGAACTGTTCGAGAGACTAGTGGCCTCGGTCTTGATGAGTCTGCAGCCGCCATCCGCGAAGCTGAACTCGCAGTGATAGTACGGCTGGCAGGTGTAGATGCGCGA
This sequence comes from Globisporangium perplexum, assembly GCA_023333865.1. NCBI lineage: Eukaryota > Oomycota > Peronosporomycetes > Pythiales > Pythiaceae > Globisporangium > Globisporangium perplexum. The sequence continues at coordinate 6,598 of JAASFS010000394.1, read as the reverse complement.
GAGCACCTGCAGCGGGTTCGAGACGAGGTGACAGCAGACGCCGTTGCGCTTTGCCGAGACTTGCGAGACGCGCGAGAGCTTCGCCATGAGCGTGGTAAGCGAGAGTCCTCATCGGAAGCGGGTCGGAAGGACGACTTGGTAGAGAGTGTGTGGAGGGACGCAAGCTCGGGACTGAGCTCTCGCACATGTCGCTCTCCTTTGCTGCTCTCAGCACTGCATCGAGCGTCACTCGCATTGCGCGGCTGATGCGAGCTTAGGATCGCAGAGATACAGAGTAGCAGAGCACCACACACCAGCACCAACGCATGTTCGTGGACTGCGATCGATCGTTGCTTTAGGCGCTAGATCTTCTTCTGGCGGCACTCCTTGAATGGCGGGCGGCAGCCGTAGTCCGCGTTCGTAGTCTGCGCCGCCGCGCGCTGGAACCTGCGCGCCATCCACCCGCAAGCGTGTGAGCACCTCCTATCGTCGCACATGCTGTGAGATCGCGTACTTTGGGTCTGCGAGCTTCGACTTGAGCGCCTGCACGCGGTTGTCGTACGTGAAATCCTCGGCCTTGGCGTTCTCGAGGTAGCAGAGTCCGTACTCGTCCCACCAGCGCTTGGCGGCCTGCCGCTCGCTCTCGATCTGCGACGTCAGGTTCGCTTCCTTCGACACGTAGTCGATCTCCTTCGCGTCCGTCTTCGCGGCCATCTCTCGTTCTCTTCGTCGAGGTCTCTTGTAGCTCTCGTGATCTGCTGCGCTGACTGTCCGTGCGATGCAAGAGTGGCAGCAGCGCGGAGCAGTGGAGCAGGGGGAGCCCAGAGTGCAAGGACGACGACAGTGACAGAGATCACGAGTGTGTTGCCGAACTTAGAGATAAGGTCGCCATCGTATCCTCCTGCCTGTCTTCCTGTCTTCCTGTCTGCTGCTGCTGCGTGCGCTACGCGGAGCTGCCTCCTTCTCCTCCTCCTCCTCCTCCTTCTCCTAGTCATCCATGACCTTGAGGTCCGCGGAGACGTCGAACGGCGCCTCCGTGCGCGCGCGCACCTCGTCCACCGTCGTCGTGGACGCGATCTCGACGAGCACGAGCCCCTTGTCCGGCACGACGTCAAAGACGCCGAGCTCCGTGATGATCGTGTTCACGACGCCCTTGCCCGTGAGCGGCAGCGAGCACTTGTTGAGGATCTTCATGCCGTTACCCTTGGCGTTGTGCTCCATGGTCACGACCACGCGGTTGCCGCTGCCGACGAGGTCCATGGCGCCGCCCATGCCCTTGACCATCTTCCCTGGGATGATCCAGTTCGCCAGGTCGCCGTTCGCCGCGACCTGGAGCGCGCCGAGGATCGTGAGCTGGATGTGCCCGCCGCGGATCATCGCGAACGAGTCCGACGACGTGAACGTCGACGACCCGGGCAGGTAAGTCACGGTCTCCTTGCCGGCATTAATCAGGTCCGGGTCCTGCTCGCCTTCCTTCGGGTACGGCCCCATGCCGAGCAGCCCGTTCTCACTCTGCAGCACCACCTTGACGCCCGCCGGCACGTAGTTGGACGCCAGCGTCGGCAGCCCGATGCCCAGGTTCACGTACATGCCGTTCTTCAGCTCCTTGGCCGCGCGCTTGATGATGCGCTCGCGGTCGGGCGACACGCGCGCCTGCGACGTGGCGCTGTCCGAGAGCGTGAGACGCTCGATGCGCTTCTCGGAGCTCCGCGCCTTGAAGATGCGCTGCACGAACACGCTCGGCACGTGCACCTCGTCCGGGTGGATCTCACCGGGCTCCACGAGCTCCTCCACCTCGGCGATCGTGATACGGCCGGCCTTGGCGGCGTCCACGTTGAAGTTGCGCGTCGTGCCGCGGAACACGAGGTTGCCGTCCGTGTCGCCCTTCCACGCCTTCACGAGCGCGTAGTCCCCCGTGATGCCCTCCTCCATGACGTACTGCCGGCCGTTGAACTCGCGCACCTCGCGCGGCGCGCTCGGCACGGCCGTTGAGCCGTCCGGGTGGAGCTTGATCGGGAACCCGCCCTCCTGCGCGCGCACACACCGGCGGTCAGGCGCGCGTCCCGGGGCTTACGGCGCGCGGCGGACGCGTCACCTACCTGGATGACGGTGCCGTAGGCGGTCGGCGTGAAGAACGCCGGGATGCCCGAGCCGCCCGAGCGGATGCGCTCCGCCAGCGTGCCCTGTGTTGCCGTCGCACCAACCAGTGAGCGCGCAGCACCGCGCCGGGTAGCTGAGCAGTGGCGCGCACCTGCGGCGTGAGCTCCACCTCCAGCTGGCCGGTCAGGTAGAGCTTCTCGAAGAGCGCGTTCTCGCCCACGTACGACGAGATCATGCGCCTGATCTGCAGGCGCCAGCAGCCAGTCAGTCGCCGCCGCAAGCGGCCGGGCGGTCGGACATCTCGCACAGCCCCACGCACCTGACGGGTCTGCAGCAGGAGCCCGAGGCCGAAGTCGTCGACGCCCGCGTTGTTGGACACGCACGTGAGGTCTTTCGCTCCCTGCAGCTCCCAGTGCGTCAGTCGCTGGAAGCGAGAGAGAGAGAGAGAGAGAGAGTGATGCTCACAGACGCACACGCGCGCACCTGCTTGACGAGCGCCTGGATGCTGTTCTCCGGGATGCCGCAGAGGCCGAAGCCACCGACGACGCTGCTCGTGACGCGTGTTCGTCATCACCTGCCATCTCCTCATCCCCCCACGCTTTCGGCAGCTACGCACAGCTTGGCGCCGTCGGGGATGTCGCGCACGGCGGCGTCGGCGTCCGCGACGACCTTGTGGTGGCTCCAGCGGAGCGCGAGCGACTGCGAGCAGAACAGCGAGCGGTCAGTTGCCCGGCGGACACCAGCCGAGCGCTCCGGGCGAGTTACGCACCTGTGCGGCGGCGCCGCGTTGCTGCTGCGCACGCAGAGCGGCAGAGCGGAGGCGCAGCGAGAGCATGATGATGCGGGCGGCGACTGGTTGGCTGGCGGGGCGGCGTGTTCGGGAATGAGCTGCTGGCCGCGCCACCACCGCAAGTTGAACTCGCTCGCTCGCGGTGCTGATTAGACGGCGCAAGGTGGCTTCTGGAGGAATGAAGACCTTGGGGTTGGGCAAGGTGGACGAAAGGAGTACGAATCTAACCGATGTCGGCTGCTCCAGTTCACAACAGCAGAAAAGAGTCTAGGGTGATTGGACATTGGAGATCTTGGTTTAACATGGCGTGCTGTGTCGTCGGATGTCGCTGCAGGTATTGCGCTGCGCGTACGCCCGTGCGTCGTACGCTATGTCGGCGTAGTGTCCAGCAAGTCAATCCAGCAGCAGCAGTAGTAGTAGCAGTAGTAGCAGTAGCAGCAGCAGCAGCAGGCGTAGCAGCAGTAGCCGCCAGACTCTTTGCCTGTTCAGATGTGAATATTCGTACCTAATCGAATGGCCGCAGTGTTCCTCGTACCTAATCGAGTGATTTCTCGTATCTGGCTATCAGACACACACACACTGAGCATCAAAGAAGCATGGACATCGTCGCCGCGCCGCTCGTGCCGCCGCCACCGCCGCCGCCTGCGACGCGCACCGCCGCTCCACGCAGCCGCCGCCAATCGAAGTGCTCGCCGGCAGACGAGGCGCGCGCGCGTAAACACCAAGTCGCCGGCACGCCACCGCCCGCAGAAGCCGACGCGCCGGGCATGGCGCCGAACGTGGCGGACGTCAAGCGCCTCAAGCACCGCGAGTACGTCAAGCGCTCGTACAACAAGAAGATCGTACGTATCTGTGCCGTGCTGTGGGCTGATGCGGAGTGGTAGGTAGCGGCGCGACGAGAGCTAACGAACGCGCGTGCTGCGGCAGAGCACGATCGAAGCGCTGAGAACGGAGCTCGAGGCGCTCGAGAAGCAGCACGCGGCCATGCTCTCGACCAGAGCCGCGGGTGACGTGGACGGCGTGGACGGTGGTGGCGGTGATGACGGTGACGACGACGCCGATGACGATAACGCGCGGCAGCTCTGGAACGAGACGTCGCCGCTGCTGCGCCGGTACAAGCAGCTCACGGCCGCGAAGCAGCGGCTGCGCGTGGAGAACGACGCGCTCTACCAGCTCAACGCCAGCCGCATGAAGACCGAGGGCCGCGTGCACCAGCTGCTGCGCACCGAGGCGCAGCTGCCGCGCGTGGCGGCGCCGTTCCGCTTCCGGCCGCTGCCGGACGCCGAGTACTCCAAGGTGATCGTCGCGGCGCGCGACGACATCCTGCGCTTCATGTACGCGCCGGACAAGCTGAGCTCCGGCGCGAACGTCTTCGGGTGGACGGACCAGCGGCAGGTGGTAGGCGAGGAGCTCAAGTTCGCGCTCGAGAAGCGCTTCGCGAGCCTCTCGGCGTTCGAGCTGCTGCAGCGCAGCTGGCGCATCTTCTCGTCGCCCGAGCTCTTCCCCAAGGTCTACACGCCGTCGCTGCACGTGCGCTTCCACGAACTGCAGCGCGTGAACGAGGACACGGTGCTCTTCTACCGCACGATCAGCGCCGAGGGCTCGGGCGTGCGCGTGCGCGTCGTGTTCGTGCTCACGCGGCTCAAGATCGACGAGGGCTACATGCTGCTCTTCCGGTCCATCGACCACACGCGCGTGCGCTTCGCCGAGGACGAGATCTACGCCGTGGTCGAGGAGACGCAGGCGCTCGTGGCGAGCGGCGGCCGCGCGCGCCGGGATCTCTGGGTCGACAAGTACATCTGGGTGATCTTCCGCGAGAGCGCTGGCGGCGGCTGCGCCTTTCACTTCGGCGGCTCCACGACGACGGACCTCTGGCTGCAGGAGGTGCTCTTCATCGCGCTGCGGTGGGAGAGCCTCGCCGTCGGCCCGCAGTTCGCGCTCACGATGTAACCAGTACCACCACCGCCACCACTCTCTGTCTCGCAGACACACACTCACGGTCTCTCGCTCGCTCACGCACGTAGCTCACGGCGTGAGCGTGAAGAGCGGCCCGACCGCCTTGCTCTCCCACCGCAGCGCCAGCAGCAGCACCTCGAGCATCCAGAACTGCGCGCTCTCGTGCGACGAGTGCGCCATGCTACCGCCGAACTCGAAGCGCACGCCGCGCGCCGTGTCCTCGAAGCGCGTCCACGCGAACATGTCGAGCCACACGACCGGCGGCGCCGCCGCGTCGCCCTCGAGCCCGTCGGCCCCCGGGTCGTAGTCGCAGTCCTCGGTGTCGGCGCCATCGTCCGGCGCGTGCTGCTGCGCGCCGTGCGCGTGGCGGTCGAGCGCGCGGAAGATCGTCATGTAGCCGCTGGACTCCTGGAAGCGCGACGCCAGCAGCAGCGTCTTGAGGAGCGTACGCCGCCCCCGGCGCCGCAGCACGCGAAAGAGCACGGCGTTGTCGCGGTCCACGCGCTGCACGACGTGGATGCGCGCGGTGGCCACGCTCGCCGAGTGCAGCTCGCGGTACTCGCGGGCGCTCGTCATGATCTCCCAGCCGCGCTCGCAGAGCGCGCACGCCGACGCCGACGGGAACGTCTTACCGATCGAGTATTGCAGCAGGCTACCGCCGTCGCGGAAGCGGTACCGGTGCGTCCAGCCGAAGACCTCCGAGCCGAGCGAGAGCGTGTCCTTGCTGCACAGGAAGCCCAGCGCGCTCGCGTACGCCACGCGGATGACGTCGGCGCACTGCTGCACGGTCAGTGGCGTGATGGTCACGTACGGCGCCGCGCCGGGGCGGTCGCGACCGTCGCACGCGCGCGCCTCCCGCGCCAGCAGCGCGCTGAAGTGCTCGTGGGCACGCGCGAGCCGCTGCAGCGCGCGGTTCTCGCGCTCGAGCTCCTCGCGCACGGCCGTCAGACGCGCGTACACGTCGCGCAGCACGGCACCACCGTCCACGTCCAGCGGCGGCGCGAGGCTCGCACGCACGTTTCGGAGCGCGCGGCACTGTGCGTCCAGCTCGCGCTCGTGTGCGCGCAGCGCCTGCAGCGCGCTCGGCATGTGACGTGAGAGAGAGAGAGAGAGAGAGAGAGAGAGAGAGATACAGAGATACAGAGATACAGAGATACAGAGACACATGGACAGAGATACAGAGAGACCCGGTGATGAGACGAGCGCGTGGTGGCCGCAGCACGAGAGGTGAAGGAGGAGGCGAGCGGGACGCACGAGCTTCTGGTGATAAGCGCGCTTGACGAGCACGCGGTGGCGCGCGCGGCGCTCGTCAGCGGCGCTGCTGTCCATGGCGGCGGCGACGGCATCCGAGACAGCGGCGGTGCTGGCGCTGACGGCGGCGATAGCGCTGGCACTGGGAGCGACGTCAGCGGCAGGCGGCATGAGCTCCGGCGCCATCGTCACGACGCGATCTGTAAGTGGCAGGAGCCCAAAAGTTTCGTTAATTGTGAGATCGTAACACAGCTCTGACATGATCCGTAAGTGTTATTAACGATATTAATCGTTTAGAAAACGATAAATGGCTCTTCAAGCGCAACCCTGACTTCGACGTCGCTCTCGAGGCATGACCGTCGTTCAAGACGGCTCAGGTATCGACATTCAACATCGGGTTGACCATCGTCTGGAGCAAGTTGCCGTTCCTGCTCACCTTCTGCGCGAGCCGGGGGTTCCACAAGCGGAGATTCTTGCTGCACACGAAGCGGCAGAAGGCGCTGCATCGAGTCGCCAGGCTGC
>JAASFS010000393.1:0-19520 GCA_023333865.1 Globisporangium perplexum | reverse complement strand
GCCCCCCCCCCCCCCCCATCGGTAGGTAGACCGGTTGATCGTCAGCATTCCGATCCCAGAGGCTGATGCAGATCGACATAGCGAGAGCAGGACCTGGACGTGGTTCCGCTTCGCCGATTCGCGAGCTTTGCCCTTGATCGGGAACTTGATCCGCAGCTTCGTGAGTGACGGGCGACGGGTCTTGGTGCGCTTGCCCTGCAGATGCAAATGTGTCGTGAGTGAGGGTCGTGGAGAGCACGAAGGAGGAAGGAGCCAAGATCGCCGCAAGTCCGCACCGGTGGCTGCACACGCACCTCCGCTTCCACCTCCTCTTCCTGGGGCGGGAGGAAGTCGTTCGGGAAAATCGAGTAGACCTCGGACGGGAGGTTCGACAGGTCGCGGATGTCGTACACCTCGCCCGTGTCCTTGTTCTTCACGATGTACTTGTCTTCGCCGGCGCTCGACTCCGTCACGTCTCCTGCTGCCTCGCTACCAGCAGTCGCTGTGCAGGTCTCCTGAGCTCCAGTACTGGCAACTCCTGTGGCGATCTCTCGAGTACCCGCGGCGTCCGCTCCAGCGTGGCTCGCGCGCCGTCCTGTCTCCGCCTCGAGGTCTTCGTGGGCGTCGTAGAACTGTAGCAACACCAGCGCACGGTCGTCAACACTTCCTCACTTTCTCTCGCGGTGCCTCTCGTGGGGAAGAGTCGACGCACGTCCTCATCAGCCACGTGCATGCTGTCTTCGTGCGCGAGCGACTGGCGCGCGCCTGCCGACATCGCCGAGAGCGCAGATATCGCAGCTTTCACGTCCCGCTCGCGCGTAGGCATCGCACGCGGTGTCGCCGCTGCTGCCGTCGTCGTCGTCGCCGCCGTCGCTTCCATCGGAGTTAGCAACTGAGCCCGCCGCGACGAGCTATTTTGAAGTTGAGCGAAACCGAAGCAAAACCTGCGCATACGCATGTTAGAGAGGTCGTGACGCTTCAAGATCCATTTGTCGAAGCGTCATTCCTCAAGAGCTCGGGACATCAACTCGCGTCGCCACTACCTCCGCCATCATGACGGGCGGACGGCTCTCATCGACGGCCGACGTCGACTTCTTCTCGTTGCACAACCGCAAGGAGAAGCGCATCGACGTCGAGATGCTCGACTACGCGTACGTGGACAAGTGCGCGGACGTGGACGAGCTCAAGGGCATCCTCGCGATGCTGCGCTCGGGCAAGGAAGGCCGCTACCCGCACCTGGAGGCAACCACGGAGGAGCGCATCCTGTCGCTGCTACCGGAGCGCGAGCGCCAGCGGATCGTGCGTATGCGAGCGGAGCCGTCGCAGCAGGAACTCTCGTCGGAGAACGCCGAGCTGCTCTCGTGGTCGGAGCGCATGGACGCCAAGCATAAGAAGCTGCAGGAGCACAAGAGCAGCGGCAATCGCCGTCTGCCGCCGGTGCGCGGTACGCCAGTTAGCGACGGCGTCTCGAGTAAGAGCGACGAGCGAGCTCTGGACAAGAACCGAGCCAGTTTGATCGAGGAGTTTCCGGAGACGAGCAAGCCGCAGGAGCCGAGGCCGAAGCAAACCATCCCGGCGTACGACTTCCGCGCGTGGGAAAAGTACGACGTCGACCAGGCTCTCGAGGACATCGACGCGCAGGAGGAGGAGCGCAAAGAGCAGGCGAGGCTCCAGCGAGAGGCGCATGATCGGAGAGAGAAGGAGCGCAGGAAGGAGCTGGCGTCGCTTCCGTCGTACGTGGACTTCGAGGAGCTGTCGAGAGAGGAGAGAGAAGTGTATGCGTTGCACGAGAAGCAGAAGGGGAACGAGTGCTTCAAGGCGAACGAGAATGACGAGGCGATCCTGTACTACACGCGCAGCCTGGCGTTCGACGACTCGAACGCCATCGTGTACGCGAACCGAGCGATGGCGTACTTGCGCGTGAAGAGCTTCGCGGCCGCCGAGCAGGATTGCACGCGCGCGATCCTGCTGGACCCGACGTACATGAAAGGCTGGAGCCGACGCGGCATGACGCGCTTCCGCCGAGGAAAGTACGCCGGCGCGATCGCGGACTTTGAGGAAGCGCTGCGTCTCGAGCCGACGAACAAGGAGCTCGAAAAGCTGCTCAGGAAGGCGCAGGACAAGTGGAAGGAGGTGGACGGGACCGTGCAGTTCGGCGCCAGCGACGCTCACAGACGCAGCAACCAGCACGCGGACGATGCGAACACGCGGCCGACGCCGGAAGATGGCGCCGCGGTTCCAGCGGAGTCTCCATCGCCATGCGACGAAGCGACCTCGAAGCCGTTCAAGCGCTTTGAGATCATTGAGGACAGCGACGCCGAGTCGGACGAGGACGACGATCCGCCCTCCGCGCAGCGACAGATGCAGAGCGGAGACGACGAAGCGGCGAAGCCCTTCCGGCGGTTCGAGATCATCGAAGACTGACAGACTGAACGCGCGGACGCTCGCGCAGCGGCGGCGAAGCAGAAGCGAGGAGGGAGAGTGCATATCTATGGGTCGGGACATGATGTGGCAGCAGCAGGAGGGGTGTCGTCGGTCTAGTCGGTCTCCATGTCCGCAGCGCCGTCGCCGTTCTGCTCCTGGTGCGAGACGCGCACGACGCCGAGTCCCGGACGCGCTGTGGAGAGGAAGTAGGAGCGCGTGTCCCCGAACGAGAGCACCGCGGCCTTGACGAGCGCACCGGACGCGAACACGTCCTCCATCACGAGCTTGTCGACGTCGTACGAGCGCACGTCCTCGAGGCGGATCGTGCCCGGGAAGGGCTCGTGCAGCGCGATGCCGCGCACCGCGAGGATGTCCACGAGCACCTGGCGCGCCGTCACCTTGGTCACGCGGCAGATGACGTGGTCACCCAGGCGAAGCACCTGCGCGGTGCCGAGCGGGCGACCGGCGCGCTCCACGCTCACCTCGTTGCCCGAGATCTTCCACGTGCCCAGCACGGACGCGAAGATGGCGCCGTCGCGCGCGTACGTGCCGCTGCCGGCGCGGTGCTGCGCGAGCGGCGCGAGGCGCTGGCCGGGGATCGCGACGGCGCTGGCGACAGCCATGGAGCTGCTCATTGCCTCTTGTTGGTGGTGTTTTTGTATGGAAGCGAGACTCGAACGGATAAAGTACGATTCGTACCTAAGAGCACATTTGCTCCTTCGAAGCGACAAAGCGGCGAAAATGGTGCGGCTGAAGACGCGCTACCTGGTCGTGGAGGTGGCGGCCGCCGGCGCGCGCAAGCTCGCGCTCCAGAAAGACGACGTCGCAGGCCTCATCCGCGACTCCATTGCGCGCAACTACGGCGACTACGGCGTCGGGCTGCTGCAGTACGCGTTCCAGGGTACGAGCGGAAACGCCGCACGTGGTTGGGTGGCTGCTTCTTGCTTGCCTGCTTGCTGACGAACGCGAGCAATCGATGCAGTGCTCTACTACAACCAGCACACGCGCCTCGCAGTGGTGCGCTGCGCGCGCGAGCAGTGCAAGCTCGTGGAGTCGTCGCTCGTGTTCGTGACAGAGAGTCAGAGCCAGGAGGTCCGCGTGCGCGTCGCGCGCGTCTGCGGTGCGTGCGCGCGAGTTGTTGCTTCAGCTCGTGGGCGAAGCGACCGACCGTCGGAGGAGCGCTTCTCGCTCACGTTCTGCATCTCGCTTACTGCAGGTTCGAGTCGGACGTGCAGAGAGCACCTGCTGTCGTTCTCGCTCGAACGCGCCGCGGCGCTGCAGCTCGCGAGCGCCTACGCGAACTTCCCGAAGGAGCTCGAGGACGAGATCGCGCTGATCGACCCGCAGTGACGGTGGCGCTGTCCGTAGCCCAATAGAGTGAAGTGCATGCGTGTCGAGTTCCGGTGGCCCACTATCTAACACGGGAGACCTCGCGCTGCTCGCGGCGGCAGTGGCGCTGGGCTCGCAGCACTCACGCGCACCGCTGCTGCTCTCGTCGGCGCCGTCGTCGCCATCGCTACGGCACCCGCCACCGCCCGTCTACTCGATGCTCTTGCCTTGCTGCTCGTACTCCGTCTCGATCTGCGAGCAGAAGAAGTCCACTTCGTCGAAGATCTCGCGTACGTTCTTGCCGGGCACCTCGAGCGTCTGCTTCGAGCCGTTGACTGCGAGGCACAAGCATCACACTCCGTGAGCGCGTGACACCACAGCTCTGCGACAAACAACGGGACGCACTGAAGTCGAGCTTGATCGTCGGCGGCGTGCCGAAGAGCGTCGTAGTGTGCGTGACGTCAGCCTTGGGGTTCATCGCGCGCGTCTGCACGCCGCACCACACAAAGGGACATGCCGGTGTCAGCAGCGGCGACGTGCCACCACCCGCCTCTGTTTCTCTCTTGCACGCACCTTTCCGGCAGTCATCTGGCGGTAGAACTCGCTGCACGAAGAGCGCGAGAGCGAACGTCAGAGAGCTGAGTGCATCGCGAGACGCGAGTCGCAGTGGACGTCGCACACGTACCAGGCGCCGGTCGCGCGCGTGTCGAAGCTCGAGAAGGAGATCTTGGCGGTCTTGAGGAAGCGGATCGTGTTCTTGGCGGCCATCGTCGCTGCTGCTGCGTGTGTGCGCGCGCGTGCGTGGGCGGAGCTCTTGCTGGCGGATGTGCGGAGCTCTGGGCTTGTCTACGAGTGGCTTTGGCGAGGCGACCCTCGATTTCGTCACTATCGATTCGGCATCGTTACGAGAAACAATCGTCACTTGGTTGTTTCTCGTAAAATGTTGGAATGCTTCAAGGTTTTACGAGAATGACCAAGATTACGCTCTTGGGAAGAGGTGTAGTGGGGGAAGGGGTAGTATTACGTTCAGATTTACGCCCGTGTTTGGATCCTTCGAGCAACTATTGAGAGGTGAGGCGACCTATAGCAAATATAGCGAGGTCGCGCCAGGTTTGTTGTGATTTTTCCTCCGAACTTCAAGAATCAAGGAATCATGGTGCTCGTGAGCGCCGACGCGTTCCTCGCCAAGGTGGCGGAGCTCTACGCGGAGCAGGCGGCAGCCGCCAAGGGCTCCGTCGCGCTCGCGTGCAAGAGCGGTGCGCGCTTCTCACCTCCCTCTCTCTCTCTTTATGTGGACATGCTGCTGCTGACGCTCGCCTCATTCCCGCTTCGTTCCAGTCCCAGCCAAGAAGATCGCGCGCGGCGCCGCCCCCGACGAGCGCCTGCTGCTCTTCCGCGTGCGCAAGTACGGCAACAACAAGCACAAGAAGAAGTACAGCACGACGGTACGGACATTCTCCGCTTGTCGCCTTCGGTGCGAGGGCTGACAGCCAGCGCGTCGTCGCGAGCAGATCACGGCGGCCGGTCACGCGCACTTCCACGCGGCGCTCAGCCACATCGTGAAGACCAAAGTCGACCTCGCAGCGCTCAAGGAGGCGGTGCTGCTCCCCGGCGCCGCGCGCGCGGCCAAAGGCAGCAAGAAGACTGGCGCGTGAGGCGGGCGTCTCGGCGCTCCCAGCAGCTACGATGAGCTCCTCTTACGGGCTGCAGACAATCTCAGCTCGGTGTATTGGTGTGTGCTACTACGGCTGCGGCTGCGGCTCTGGCCACCTGCTTGAGTGGTTGGGGAGGCGCCTAGGACGGCAGCGGGGACGACGACGGCGAAGCCGCGACGATCTGGTCGGCGGCGGCTCCCGCGCGCTCGAACGTCGTGAACTCGAGCATCTCGTCGAGGAGAGACATGTCGGAGATCACGCCGCTGAGGTAGTGGTGGCGCCGCGACGCGCGGCGACGGCTCTGCTGGTGGCTCGCGCTCGAGCTGGCGATGCGGCTGATCATCGGCATGTAGTCGAGGGCGAAGCGCGCGGTCGAGTCGCCGGCGCTGTCGAGAGAAGAGAGAGAGAGAGAGAGAGGAGCCGGTCAGCAGGTGGAAGCGGAAGAGACAGCAGGCGGCTCCAGCGTACCCGAGCGCGACGAGAGGCAGCTCCATCTTCGCCTGCATGGCGCTCATCGCCGGCTTGCGGCTCCTCCTGCTTCCCACACGAGAGTGACAGCGGTTAGAAGCAAGTGGGCGACCTGCTGCTCCGCTGCTCGAGTACGCACCGCTTCTCGTCTGCGAGCGCGGCGTCGAGGCTTCTCCGCACGCACTCGCCCGACGACGTCTCAACCGACCGACTCGCCAACGCCGAGGTGCCGATCCCACCGGGCGTCAGGAGCGCCGACAGACTGACGGCGCGCAGATCCAGAGCCCGCAAGTGGCTCCTCTCTCGATCAAAGCACGACACCTGCGGCATCACGACGCTCGGCAGTCAGCGCGCTGCAGCTGCTAACGCTCCCACGAGAGCAGGACGCGCACCTCGTCCTCCTGGTCATGCGCTGCGCCGAGGTCGCTGCTCCACAGATCTGCCACCGAGACAGCGTCCAGCGTGGCGGACAAGCTCTCGATCAAGCGCGCGTCCGCCTGCTTCTCCTCCGCGCTCTTGTCTTCGTCCGCCTTCCCGCCGCCGCACACCGCGAACTCGAGCAGCAGGTTGCTCGTCAGCATATCGAACGCTCGCTCCGGGAAGTGCGTCCAGGCATGCACCATCGTCAGCGAATCTTCCTCATTGCCATCGCCATCGTCGTCAGCGTCCGCGTCGTCATCGTCGTGCGCCTCAATCGGAGCACTTGCGTCATCGCTGCTCTTCCGTTCGTGTCCCGAGTTCCTCCGGTGTGCCGCAGCTCCCGACGACGTCGGACACCATGTCCACTGCGCCGACCGCTGCTTCGTCACGAGCTGCGAGAGGTTCAGCTGCAGGAAGTGCAGCGACTGGCGGATGTCGCACTTGAAGAACTGCGCCAGCGTCTCCACAAGCGCGGGCAGGAGCGGCAGCCCTTCCAAGTACGCCACGAGCGACATCCACGTGCAGAACTCCTTGGCGCTCGGCCGCACGATCTTCTGGCTCAGGCGCTGCGGCGCGGCAGGGAAGTTGTCGGGGAGCTCGCGGCAGGTGAGCACGATGGGGCACTTCGAGCGCTTCGCGATCGAGCACAGCGCCGAGAGGAAGCCCTTGTCCTCGTCGAAGACCAAGTCCACCTGGCACAGTGGAGTGGCACAGAGGGAGCGTGAGAACGAGAGGAGGGAGACGTCCGACAAGGGCGACGACGTTTCCCAGCACGTACGTCTTCGAACAGCACGAGCGAGAGGTGCGCCGCCGAGCTGTCGACGCTCTTCCGACTGCGCTTCTTGGTTGTTTTCTTCGCCTTCTTGGACTTGTCCGCAGGGGTGCTCATGTGCAGCACGCGCGTGGACTGCGTGGCCTCGCCGACGATCTCGACGATATTGCGACCCGCGCGGCTCTGCCCGGCGTTGATCTCGATCACGTTGTACCCGAGCTCCTCTGCGCAAGCGTAAACTGCTGCAGACTTGCCCGAGCCGGACTCACCCTCCAAGATGAACAGGCGACACAGGTCCGAGAGCTCGTCTTCGTCGCTGTCATCGCCCTCGAACACGTACAGCTCGGCTTGGAAACAGCTCTGCCGGTCGCGCACGCCGCCGCCGAGCTTCCACGCACCCAGCCACGACGACAGCATGCGGAGTGCCTCCTTGTTACCAACGATGCCGCTCGCACTCACCGGCACGTAGCGGTCCACGATTGTGAGGTTGTGCTCCTTCTCGCGTCGCTTCTGCTTCGCCGTGAAGAGCCCGTCGAACATCTCGCGCACGCGCTTCTCTCTCACGCCATATGCCTCCACGAGCGCCTCGATCAGCGAGCTCTCGGTCTCGTAGTCGACCGGGAACCGCAGCTGCGGTGACAACTCATGCTCTTCTGCCAGCAGGAGCGCCTCTGCAGCTTTCGCATCGGAAGTTGCGACCTCGCGGTACTGCTGGAACCAGAACACGTCCGTGAGAGACGCTTCGGTGTGCACCTGCACCTGCATGCTCGCGGCGGAGCTGGTGAATCCGGTCTTGGTGCTGTGCATCTCTTCATCGTCGTCGAGGACCACGATCTCGTCTGGTGCAGCAGCAGCAGCAGCTTTCTTGCGGACCGGGTTCAGTGTCATCGTGTGGCGGCTCGCGGACTCGTCGATGTCGTCGACATCGACGCAGATCACGTGTTGAAACGCCGGAAAGAGCGCCGCGTCTTTCGACCAGCGCGAGCGCGACGTTCCCTTGCCTGCCGTCGTGTCGACTGGATCGTCTTCGTCGACGGCAATGACGGTGTCCGCCTCCTCGCTGCCGCTCTTGCTGCTGTTCGGCGGCTGCTGTGGGGAAGGCTTAGGCGCGTGGAAGAACGGATTCACGGCGGTCTTGCCGCTGAAGAACGCCAGGTCCTTCTCCCGCGTCTTGCGCAGCTGCTCGCGCAGCTTCGCGACGGCCTCGAACTCCTGCTGTTGCTTCTTGTCCTGCTCGGAGAGGAAGAACGAGCCTTTCGCAGCCGCTTTCGCGGCGGGCGACGGCGTGCTCCGGTCCATCTCCAGCTTGCGCTTGCGGCCCACGGACGGCGTGCTCTTGAGCTCGAGCGTGTGCGCCGAGAGCTTCGCGGCCGACGTCTTCTTACCGGACTTCGTCTGCGGCGGGGTGCGCAGGTCGATGAACGCGGCCATGCCCGTCTTCTTCTTCTTCGCCGGCGACTGCTTCTTCGCCTGCAGCTGCGCCTCCTGCGCTCTCAGGACTGCCTGGCGTATCGGACGACCGGAAGAGGCTGCCTCTCGCTGCACGCTCTCGCTGCTGGCAGCGTCCGGCTCCTCGGCCACCACCTCCGGCTTCGTCCCCGCGTCCAACGCGTCGTCGTCGTCAGCAGCGCTCTCATCGCCGTCGTCCTCCGCCGTCGCGCTGCTGTCCTCCATCGACTCGTCCTCAGGCTCTCGCTCATCGTCGCTACCTGCCGCCTCCTCGTCGTCTCCAGCAGCGCGTCCGTCGCCAGCGCCCAGCTCCTCGCTGACTTCCGTCGACTCGGGGACGAACTCGGCGTCTCCGGCTATGAACTCGTGCACCTCCGCCGACACCGCAGCGCTGCCGTCGTTCTCGGCCGCCTTCTCATCCGGCTTCAGACTCACGTTCTCGCTCTCGCTCTCACCGTCTTCTCCGCCCGCCTTCGGCACCGCCTGGGGGACGCAGAACGCCTTGATTGAGTAGCCGGGCGACGCGGCAGCCGCCGCCGCCCTGCGCTTCGTCCGGCGCGCGGTCGCCGCCGCCACCGAGCGCCGCCCCCAGTGCGCCTTCTCGTCGAACTCGGCGTCGTCCTCCTCCTCGTCGATCTCCTCCACGAGCGCGCGCTTGTCGGGGCTGATGCGGCTGATCGTCTCCTTCGCGCGCAGGATCGCGGCGCTCATGTCCACCGGCGACGTCGCGTCTGCCGCTGCGACTGCTGCTGGCGCCGACTGCTCCTCGAGCCTCCCGCCTGGACGGTGCAGCCACGACGAGAGCCCGCGCTTCGCCTCGCCCGCCATCGCAGCTGCTGCTCCTGTAAGCAGAGGTGACTGGGACTGGGGACGCGCACAGACGTGCTGAGCGCAGGAGCAGGAGGAGCAGGAGGAGCAGGCGTTCAAAGTGCTGCAACAAATTCCGATTTCGTTCCCGCCATTTTTGGAAACCAATCGAACTTAGTAGGAGCATGCGATTCGAAACCGCATACGCAAAATGGCTCAACCATGTCGAATCGAAGATCGTTGATACATGCACGAGGTTGCTCGCCTCCATTCCCAGCTCCTGCCTGTCGCTGCCAGTGCTCGGCCGCTTGCCTACCTGCCCTCCCTCGCCCGCTCGCCGTAAGTTAGTTGGGAGCCCAGCCCTGGTACCCCATTTGGCTCGCGCCGCCGTCGTACATCTGCGGCGGCATCTGCGGCGCCACCA
The DNA here is from genome assembly GCA_023333865.1 of Globisporangium perplexum. Lineage (NCBI taxonomy): Eukaryota > Oomycota > Peronosporomycetes > Pythiales > Pythiaceae > Globisporangium > Globisporangium perplexum. The sequence continues at coordinate 9,793 of JAASFS010000393.1, read as the reverse complement.
TCGGCATCTGCTGCTGCTGCTGCTGCTGCTGCATCGCCGGGTTCCCGTAGCCCATGGCGTGGAACCGCTGCTGCTGCTGTGCGTGTGCCGCCGCCGCCGCCGCCGCGGGGCCCATCTGCGCGTACTGCGGGTGCACGCCGCCCATGGAGTTGAGCCGCGCCTGGTACTGCGCGTACGCTTGCGCCTGCGCATACCGTGCCTGCGCCTGCATCTGCGCCTGGTTCATGGCCATGGGGGGCTGCCCGGGGATCCCCGCGCCGGCCGCCATCGGGTTCATCGCCATCGCGCGCGGGTACTGCATCTGCATCTGCTGCTGCTGCTGCGCGTACATGTGCTGCTGCTGCTGCTGGAGCTGCTGCTGCGAAAGCACGGGGCGAGGCGGCGGCTGCTCGGACGACTCGTCCGCCCACTTGGCGAGCGTCATGAGGTTCGCGTTCAGCTGCTTGCGCTTCTTGTCGAGCTTGTCCGTGAACTCGCTCAGTTGTGCCGTGCCCTTGCCGTGCTTGATCTGGTTGTTGAGCGTGATGACGTCCACGATGAGCTTCGAGTTCTCGTCCAGCATGTCCTGGCGAGCCGGCGTTGAGAGAGAGGGGTGGAAAGAGAGAGAGAGCAAGCGAGCGCACTCGTGCAGTGTGAGTTTGAGCCTACGACGCCAGCTGATGCGCGCATGGACAGCGTAGCGCACACCTGGATCTGTTCGGTCGTGACCTGCTTCTGCTCCGGCTCGGGCTTCACTGCGTACGCGCGCATCACGGTCTGAGGCGCGGCGCCGGTCATCGCGGCTGCAGGCGCCGGGTACCCGCGTCCCATAGCCGCCAGCGCGGGGTTCACGGTGGCGGCGCCTGCTCCCGCAGCGGTGCTCATGTTCATTGCTGCTGCCTGTTCCGCTTGACTGACTGTCGTAGGGTGGTGTGGTGTCGTTTCTAAGTACGATTCGCATTTAACTGAAGGCGATATCGTAGCAGCGTATCACTCCACTAAAGTGCGGTCTTGAGATTCGTATCTAGCCGAAGCGCAGTACGCCACCAGCCACAAAAGCGCAGCCTTCGCACCGAGCAGCAGGAGCAGGAGCAGGAGCAGGAGCAGCATGGGTATGGAGAAGTTCCTGCGCATGACGGCGACCCAGGCCGAGGCCGCCATGAAGCCGACGCTCGTGGACGGCAAGTGGAAGCAGCCGGTCATCTCCGGCCGCAAGATCGCGCTCATTAAGAAGAACGCGGTGCGCAACGGGCTCGTGGGGCAGTGGGTCGAGGGTCAGGGCGGCTGGCTCGACGCATGGAACCGCGCGGAGAAACACCCCGTCATGCGTCCGCCCAAGGGTCACCTGCGCGAGCGTAACGAGTTCGACCGGTGCGTGCTCGCGCTCTCCGTGCAGCTGCCGTTGCTGCTGCTGTGATGCAGTGCTGCTGCTGTGAGCTACTGGGAAATATCGAGTCGACTCACGCTGTGGACCTCTTCGTCGTACCTCTCTGTGTGCACGCGCCACCAGCGTCAAGAAGGTGCAGGCCGCGCTCGCAGCAATGCCGCAGAAGATCGCGGACCACAAGAAGGCTGTCAAGACGGCCAAGCCGCTCAAGGGACTCGACAAGTGGCTCAACGAGACGGATCCGTACTAAGCGCCGCTGCGGGCGAGCGGGCGGGCGAGCGAGCGAAGGGGACGAGCGGCGGCGCTGCGGGGAGCTGGGTCCGCGCAGTGCGCTCGGGCAGTAGACTTTTCATTCCGACGCAGCGCTGGAGCAGCGCCGGCGGCGGAAGCGACCGAGTGAGTGAGAGGCCGACGGTGTCCTGTGTTGTGTGTCGAATACACCGCAGCTCCGCACCTGCAACAGCAGCCGCACTCACTCGCGCTTGCAGATGCCATTGGTGACTGTGTATTTCCAGTTCAGTGTAACGTGCTTGGAGAGGCGAGTCACCAGCGCGCGCACGCACGCCCGAGCACCAGCACCACCACGAGCAGCAGCAGCAACCGAGAACACCGGTCGGGATGCCCAGCTGGAGCCGATTCGGCGCCGCGGCGCGAGGCAACGGAGGCAGCGTCCTGCCGATCCGCGGCGACGACGACGTCGACTTCAAGTACCACTCAAAACCGTCGCCGCCGCCGCCACCGCGGAGGCGGAGCGGGACGCAGTCGCTGGGCCGACGACGCTGGCTCTGGTGAGCTGAAAAGCGTAGTGAGCGTGCGATCGCCCTGGCTGGTCCTGCCTGAAGAAGGACAGACACCGCCGACCTGACCTGACTGCTCCTCTTTACTCGCCTTGGCTGTCTCCAGGCTCTTCCTGTTCGCGAACATCCTCGCACTCCTCGTGTTCATCTTCAGCAGCGTACTATACTTCCCGTCAGTCGAACCGGACAACGCGGTGGTGCGCCAAGCGCTGTCGCAGAGCGAGCCCGACCTTCGCGATGGTGACGACCAGCAGCAGCAGCAGCACACCTCGCCCGCGTCGCCAGTGACGGTTGTCGAGACGGGCGAGGAGGCAACAGCTTCGCAGCTCGTCGTCGACCCCGCGCCACCAACGACGGAAGACACTGCCTTGCCAAGGGCTGAAGAAGGCGCAAAGCTTGTCGAGCCAAGGGACACGCAGCAGCTTGCTGACAACACGGACCCGAACTCGACCCCAGGAGCTGGAGTCCAAGACCTGAAGCAACAAAGTGATCCCGACACGCTCGTCAATGGTGACTCCCCCACGAACGACCACGTGTCAATCTCTGAAGATCAACTCGCCGCCACGGACGTCGTCACGGACACCGCCACGGACGTTGCGTATGACTCGCCCGCAATGAGTGGCGGCGACGTCGAGAAAACACCGATCTCAGCCGAAGAGCCAACGACACACGCTGGCGCGCAACCTGCCAGCCGAGTCGCGGAACTCATCGCGAAGATGAAAGAGAATGCGCTGCGCAGTACCTCGTCACCACCAGCCGACGACGCACTGCATGAGCGCTCCGAGGAACCACCCATGACCGTGGAAACGCGAAACAAAGAGTCAAGAGAGCCTGCCGACATCGACCACCGGGTCGAAGCGGACACCGACGGTGCGGAATCCGGTTGGTGATGCTCTCGAACTTGAGCGACTGTAGCTGACTCACGGTGTCTGCTTGCTCTCTTGTGCCCAGCTATTCAGCAGAACCTCGTGATGTGGCTGAAAGCGGACGAAGGCGTGGAGGTGGAGAACCTCGACCAGTGCCGATCGACTGGCGCCGGCACCTCGTGTGACGTGAAAGCGTACGTGCACACCATCCGTCATTCTCCAGGCGATGGTAGAGACGCTGCTAACGACGGCTCCCGCGCTCTCAGATGGACAAGCCAGAGTGCTCAAGACGCGTTCATCCCCGCGACGAGCGAGCAGGTACGGCCGACGTTCATCCCCAGTGTCTCCGACCTCAACGGACTGCCCGCTCTCTACTTTTCCTGTCCGCTCGTCAACAAGAACCTCAAGCTCCACGAGTACATGACGCTCTTCTTCGTGCTCTCGCCGGCGCAGATCGAGGTACGAGGTGGCAGTCGATGCGGCTGATGTGTTGTGTGCGACTCGAAAGGCTCACTCGGCACTTCGTCACGCAGACTGGAGCCACGCCGTCCAAGGCGCAGAAGTTCTTCGGTAACTCTCCGTACGGGCAGTTCCTCTTCGATGGAGGCAAACCGGGGTTCCTCTCAAACGGCGGATTACGCGAGCTCAGCGAAGCAGCGTCGGCTGGCACCTTCTACCTCCTGGTGTATCGGCTTTTCAGCAACGGTGTCGAGCTCCGGATGAACCGGCAACAGTGGCAACACGGCGTCGCGCCAGCTGGTGGAGCGACCGCCGATCGCGTCGACGACGCATTCGCAGTGCGTATGTCCAACAACGCGGTGCTGAGTCTGGGGAACGTCAAACCGCTGTGCGACTCGGATGCTTTCCAAGGACGTATCGCCGAGGTGCTGGTGTTCAACACCGTCCTCCACGATGATCGCGTGACTCAGGTGGAACAGTACCTGGAGCGCAAGTGGTGGGGCGATCCGTTGTTGTATTCCGAGGGGCGTCCCGACGACACCCTGGTCGCACCCGACAGCGCCACGGAGCGCGCAAGCGAGAGTGTGAAGGGAGAGGAAGCATCCGACCCGCAGGAGACGACGGGCATGAAGCGTTCTGACCTGGAGAACGTGGATCGCGAGCAGCAGACAGCAGAAGACAACAACGAAGGAGAGCAAGACCATCAAGCGACGAGAGCAGCACAGGAGTCGCATCCCACTGCCACCGCCACCGAACAGCAGGAGCAACACCAGCAGCAGCAGCAAGAACAGCAGGGAGAGGACGCGCCGCCCACATTCGACCCAGAAAACGTGTTCGAGTGGACACCGCCGGAGAACGTGCTCGCGAGGAAGCAAGCAAGCGCGCAGCAACTGGCCGCCGAGTGGGCACGCGGCGTGCGCGAGTCCGTGGAGTCGATCCGGAGCTTCGCGCTCGGCGGCGACGTGCTGCGCTCGTTCATCCGGACCCGCAAGGAGGAGCTGCTCGCGCTGCGGCAGCAGCTCTTCGGGTGATCGCTCCGCTGACAGATGGCTTCACAGGGCGACGCTAAAGCGGATCCGAATGTCACTCATCTGGATTTAGAAATCTCGAAAGTTCGAGATAAATGTCGATTTTGGTGGTGGGTAAAGTCTATATTTAGAGTCGCATCTGAAAGGAGCTCTCCAGTACGTGATGAAAAGTCAAGTCCACAGAATTCAACGAGAGCGAAAAAAAGTGTTTTTTTACAATGGGAGAGAATGGCACGCAACAACAACGAAGCGAGCGAGAGAAAGCGAGAGCGAGAGCGCCACCGCCTTCCTCCGCCTGCGATGAACGCTGTCGCCGCCATGACGCTGCTGCGCCGCACGACGCCGCCGGCGCTCGTCTCGTCCGCCGCGCGCGTCCTGTCCGTGCCCATGTCGTCCTCGGCCTCCGCCGCTGCTGTGGAGACGCCCGCGCCGGTGCGCCGCCGGCTGCGCGACCTGCCGCCGCCGCTCAAACTCGTGCGTTGGCTCTCTCTCTATTTAGTGCGCAGAAGCGTCGCCGGTGGTGGTGCTAACGCGTCCGATATGCTTGTGCGACAGACGGACGCCGCGGCCGAGCGCATCCGCGAGCTGCTCTCGGGCAAACCCGACGCCATCGGCATCCGACTAGGCGTGCGGACGCGTACGTGGATGTGTGGGCGACTGGAGCGACTCCGGCGAGCAGCGAAGCAGCGAGCCTAACGCCTCTGCCGCTGGTGCTGGCGCTGTTTGTGTGCCTCACAGGCGGGTGCAACGGACTGTCGTACACAATGAACTACGCGGAGAAGAAGGAGAAGCTGGACGAGGAGGTGGCGGAGAAAGGTGCGTGGCGGCTGCCAGACCCACCGCGCGCTCGGAGGCGACTGGGTGTGCTGACGCATCTCGGCCGCTGGTCTCGGCAGGTGTGCGGGTATTCGTGGAGCCCAAGGCGCTCTTCCACGTTGTGGGCACGACGATGGACTTCCAGACCACGCCCGTGTCCTCGGAGTTCGTCTTCGAGAACCCGAACGCCAAGGGCAGCTGCGGCTGCGGCGAGAGCTTCAACGTGTAATCAACCGAGCGGAGCCGCTTCTATTCCCTCCCTCCCTCCCTTCTGCTGAGTTCAAAGAGCAACAGAGACGGAAGCAGCGAGCGTACAGGCGCGTTTGTCATCAGTCACTACAGCACCGCAGACTCATGTGATCTCGACGGTGGACTTCTTGAGGTCGTGGACTGGTGCCTGGCGGGTCGCGTAGAGCGCGAACTGGTCCGACGGGAGGCGCTCGATGTGGCTCGACGTGCGGTAGTCGAGCTTCTCGTGGCCGACGGAGAAGTGCGTCGCGCGGAGGTCTGCGAGTGAGGAGTGTGGGTAACGTCAGCACTCCGGCGATCTGCTTCCCGCCTTCAGGCGACAACGTGCGGGCACACACACACACACACACACAACGCAACGCAACGCAACGCGACGCAACGCAACGCAACGCAACGCAACGCAACGCACCGTTCTTGACAGACTCGGCCATGACCGACGGCTTGAAGCCCTTCAGCTTGTTCTCGAACGCGCTCTTGGCCTCCGAGACGTACTCGACATCCTCGTCGTACGAGATGCCGCGCGTCGGGCGAGGACCCGTGCGCTTGCGGATCTCGTTGCGCAGCGCGATGGTTTCCTGCACGGCGTCTTTGTTCCACTGCGTCGCGAGCTGCGTCGAGGTGACGAACGGCGCCACGTCCGCGCCGAAGCCCGCCGACGTGCGCGTGAGCATGTCCTTGTCGTCGGCGTTCAGGCGCGTGACGTACTTGTGCATCTCGCCCGTCGGGTCGAGCTGCCTGCTCGAGATCGAGAAGTCCCGCTTCTTGCCCTTCTCGCCGAACTGCACGTGGCACTGCTTGTTCACGTTGTCGGCGAGCTTGACGCCGCTGGCGTCCGCGCTGCCGGGTGCCCTGCCGGCGAACCGGTTCATGTGCGCGCTGCTCGACTGGTACTCGGTCGAGTCGTAGCCGAACACAACAGCGGTTTGCTGCCGATTCTGGTTGCCAACCATGTTGTGACTGTTGTTACTGTTGTTGCTGCTGCTGCTGCTGGCACCGACGACTTGCTCCGAGTGCCGACTCGTGTTCTCTGTCACCTCGTGCGCGTAGGTGCTCCTGCTCTCCTCCGCTCGTGCAATTAGGTGGGATTGCATGTTGCTATTTACGCTATTTACGGTATTTACACAATCGCATTTGCTCAGATTCGATCAGATCAGATCATATTCGATCAGATCTGATCTGATCAGATCTGAAGCGGTGATAGAGGAGGAGAGAACGTGCGGAGAACGTGCTTCAAGTGTAGTATTCCTCCGGTTTGACGGTACTTTTCAAAACGGAATCCCAATGTTGTTTAATATTGGGCGTTACACGGGTGTTCTTTGGGTCAGTATCCATAAGGACAGGTTACCCTCTCAAATTCGTTGCGTTTATGCAAAAGGAGGAGCCTTTACCGTCTTTATTGGCTACTTTCGGACGGATCAGTGCCAAAAGTACACCACGATTCTTGCGATTCATGCAATTCATACTTGAATCGGAAGGATTACAATCCATTTCGTGATTGAGCAAAACGACAATGAAGACGAGATGGAGGAGCGATCGAGTCAAAGCCCGTCTGTTGCTCCGTGTGCAAGTCGAAGAGCGTGAGCAAGTGCAGAACGCTTCGATTGGCGGTGGTGCACTCGGCGAGCGCCAAGTTGGCCTCGTGCGCGCTAGTTAAACTTCGCGTTGCTAAAGTCCATCTCCGGGTGCTGCGCCATGAACTTCTGCAGCACGCTCTGCTTCTGCAGGTCGTCGCTCGACGGCAGCCCGAGCGCCTTCTGCCGCTGGTCGAACATCATCTTCTCGACCGTTTGGCGCGTGTCCGAGTCCAGGTCTGCGAGCTTCGAGTTCTCCGGCTGCACCTTCTTCGTGTCGATCTCCGCGTCCCCCTGGATGATCGTCTTCCACCACTCCATCTGGTTCTCCTTCTGCAGGTACACGCAGATGCGGTTGCCGTCCTCCAGCGTCCAGAAGCTGTCGTCCACCTTGATCTTCTTGAAGAGAGCGCCGTCCGCGAGCGTCGGTCCGCCCTTCAGCGCCACCTTGAGCTTCGTCGCCGCGATCACCACGTCCACCTGTCGCGACTTCGTGCCCTCCGGCACCGGGAAGCTCGCCTGCGCCTCCTGCAGCGTCTGCGTCCAGACGTACTTGTCCGTCGCGCCACCGTTGCCGACCGGGGCTGCGAGTGCAACGCACACGCAGGTTAGTGAGTCAAGCAGCTGAGGAGTCCGAAGAGCTCAGAGAGGCCACGCACGCGGCCCTGCGTCCTCGTCCTCGTCGTCGTTGCTGGCGTCTCCGCCGTTCTTCTTGTCGTCCTTAACAGCGGAGGCAGCGACACCACCCGCCGCTTTGCCCTCCGTGGTGTTCGCTGGCGCGTTCTCGCTGTTGTCGTCGTCCGTGATCTCCTCGAAGCGCGGCGTCTCGCGCGCCGCCTTCTGCTCCGCCGCCGCCTTCCGCTCCGCCGCCGCCTTCTGCTCCGCCGCTGCCGCGAGCTTCCTGCGCTTCTGCTCGTCCTCTTGGCGCTTGCGCTGCTGCGCCTCGTCCGCGAGCTGCGCTTGCTTGCGCACACACTTGAGCACCGTGCTCTCGATCGTCTCGGCGCTCGCGCCGGAGAAGAAGTCCGTCTTGCGGCGCAGGAACGAGAACACGGTGTCCAGCAGCGGCTCGATGCCGCGCTGCGTCTGCGCGACGTTCATGAGCAGCGCATCGAAGCGGTCGGTCTCGCTCATCGTCGTCGTCGTCGTCGTAGGTGGGTCGAGATTGGTGCCTGTTGGCAGGAGGTTTGTGTCTCGACTTTTTTCACTATCAAGGTGGTCTCAAATGAATATGTGGATAAGTGATCGACTAGATACTGTATTTGTGGAGCCTTGAATGGCTATACGCTTGATATATCGAACGAAGCGACTTGATAGTAACACTACAGAGAAGAGTGGGAAAGCAGACACCTGAATACCTCGGAGCTGTCCTCTCACACTGCTTGTCAATGATTTCGCTAGTCCAGCATGTGACGTGTCAAGTGTATCAAACACGCAGATCCTCATGCGAGCGACTCCGACACCTTCTCGAAGACACGCGCGCGTTGCAACCACAAGGCGACTCGTCGTCGACATCGTAGGGATAGTGTTCGGCTGCTGGGGGTGCCGTCACGCAACGCAAGAGCGCGACTAGCTCGAAAAACAGCGTGGATTGGATCGTACTGCAAGCTCTCCTCTCGCGCTCGCGCTCGCTCGAGCACAGACGCAATCCACCACCTTCTGCGCGCGGACGGCGCAGGAACTACAACAGCTGTCGTCTACAGTCGAAAGCGCGCACGCGAAGTCCGCCGCGCACGCAACCAGCCATGCTCTTGCGCGTGGCGCACACACGCACGAGACGCTTACCCGAGCGTGAGGCCGATGCCGAACTTGTGCGCGTCGCCGTCAAAGTTCTTGGCGTCGATGTGCGCGCTCGTGCTCAGCGACAGGAACGGGCGGATCTTCTGCAGCAGCACGAGCGACACGTGGCCGTCCGACTCGACCTTGCCCGCGTACGTCGTGAGGTGGTCGGCGTTGTAGCGGCCGCCCACCACGAGGTGGTTCGAGCCCGACTTGAGGTCGTAGTCGAACACCGCCGAGTACAGCGTGTCCTTCGACAGGCGGTGGAAGAACGACGCAGACACGGCGTTGAACTTCTTCTTCGTCTGCAGCGTTGCCGTGAAGTCGTGGCCGACGTAGCTTGCCGCCACGTTGTGGTCCGTGAAGCTGGACTTGTCGAGCGAGAACGCCGTCTGCGCGCCGACGAGCACGTTGTCGATACCGTAGACCGCCGAGTTGCGGATCGTGTTCGAGCCGAGGTCCGCCGAGCCCTCGACCGAGAACGCCTTCTGCACGTACTCGGCGCCGAAGACGCCCACGCGCTTGGCGCTCGCGTTCTTGGCGACCGAGCCGTCCTCGACCTTGGCGGTGAGCTTCAGGCCGTGCGTGAAGAAGTTGGGCAGCTCGGCCTCGGTCACCAGGCGCCCGTGCGTCGTCACCTGGAGCTTCTTGAACACGACGCCCGACTGGCTGTGCGAGAACGACCCGGAGAGCTTGGCCAGGATCGACTTGTTGCTGCTCATCTCACCCTCGGTCGTGAACGACACGCCGTTCGACGCGTTCGTCTTGATCTTGAGCTTGCGCGAGAAGTCGTAGTCGTCCTTCAGCGTGTTCTCGGCCGTCTTGGCGAGGTCCTTGTAGAGCACGACCATCTTTGCGAGGT
>JAASFS010000392.1:0-19574 GCA_023333865.1 Globisporangium perplexum | reverse complement strand
TGTGTGTGTGTGTGTGTGTGGAACAAGCACCTGTGGCGTTGCGGCCGTCTCACACCCTCGTCTTCCTACGCGCAGGGCAAGTTCCGTCGGTTCCACGAGTCGCTCTTCGCCGCCGGGTTCTCCGCGCCGCTCACCGTCTCCACTGTCGCTCTCACGCTCGCGGAGAAGAAAGGGACTCGTAGCGCCGGCTCGCGCTCCGTGGCACCACACGACGCGCTCGAGCAGGAGCTGCACGCGATCGTGTCGACCTTGGCGCGTCAGATCTCGGACCTCTTAGAGTCCAAATAAAAAGCAGAACTTAGAACGAATTCGCGCCACAATATTTAGCGAGGCGAATTAGCCAACCACCAAGATGGCGACCACCAGCGACAGCAGCACGGCGGCGATGGCGATGGCGACGGCGACGGCGTTCGCGCTCCTCAAACAGCACCAGCGGCTGCCGGTAGCCGCGCCGACGTCGTCCTCGACCGCTGCGTGGGGACGCGGCGCGCGTCATTGGAGCGCGGACGCGACTGGCGAGAGCAGCGGCGGCGGCAGCAGCAGCAGCGGTGACGATGTGATGCCGCGGGAGCTACGCACGCTCGTCGGCGCGTCCTTCGACGTCTTCGCGCGGCTCTCGGCGGGGGCGGCGCGGCAGAAGCTGGCGCCGCGCGAGGTGGTGCGCGCCAGCCGCCAGTACCGCGAGGCGCTGCGCACGTGCGTGTTCGCGATCGAGGACCGTGTGGAGCTGCAGCGCAAGGCGGGCGAGCGGGCGGGGGACGACGAGGACGAGGAGTTCGTAGACCTGCTCAAGGTGTCGCTGGCGATCTGGCACCTCTGCGAGCTGCTCTTCCTGCAGCGCCGCCCGCGCGACGACCAGCGTCTCGCGTACGACCTGGCGCTCTGGCTGCAGGAGCACTTCGCCGGCGCGCTCATGGAGCAGCTCGAGGCGACCAGCGCCGCGCTGCGCACTGCGAGTCACCCGGAGCAGGACCCGGCGTACTGGTCCACGCTGCACTCACTCGCACTCGCCGGTTGCGGGACCAGCGCGTGGAACCTGCTCGCTGCGCACTCGAGCTACCGCGCGCTCGCGTCGCGCGACGTGGCGTCGCTCACGAGCGCGTCGACGCGCACGTCGTTCCAGACGATCCAGCGGCTGCTGCTCTCGATGCCGAGCAACGTGCGGCACGCGGCACAGCCGGCGGTCGCGCACGACGACAACGACGCCGCGGAGCGCTGGGCGAGGTGGCACGACGAGTGCCAGTTCGTGCTCAACACGGACACGCACATCAAGGCGAGTGCCGGGCTCGCGACGCTGCTGCGCATCCTCGTCGCGGAGGACGACGCGCTCGTGCGGCAGGCATCGTCTTGGTACGAGCTCATGATGGCGCGGCTGTTCCTCGATGAACCCAAGCGCGTGGCGCACCGCTTCGAGTTTCTCATGGCGAGCTGCTTCCGCACGTACAACGCGGCGGACGCGAGTGCGATGGGCAACTTCGAGTGCATCATCCTCGCGATCCTGCAGTACGACGTGCAGAGCGCGCTGCAGGACATCCAGGCGCTCGGCTTCACGTGGATGGCGGCGCACCTCGTCGACTTGCTTGCGAAGAGCGGCACGGTCGCGGACGACCCGCTTGACCAGCTCGACGTTTCACTGCGCGAGTTCTTCCTGCTCAACTACGCCATGGACATCGGCGCGAGCAGCGGGCTGTGGCAGCTCGCGCTCGGGTACTACGAGAGCTGTCCGCGGCTCGGGCTCGTGGCGGCGCGGTCCGCGCTCGAGCGCGAGCCGGTACCGACGGACAGCAAGGCGACCTGGGTGATCGCGTACTGCCAGGGCAGGCGCGGCCTGCACCACGTGCAGCGCGTCGTCGCGGCTCGGCGCGCGCGTCTCTGCCAAGACGCGAGGCAGTTCGGCGCCGCGCTCGTGTGGCTGCTGCGCGGAGGACACTTCGACGCCGTGAACGACGTGTGTGAGGTGGTGCTGCGCGAGTGCGAGGAGACCAAGTCGCTGGCGCCGCTGGACGAGGCGACCGAGTTCCTCGAGGCGCACCCCGAGATGGCGCAGACCCCGATGCTCGAGTGGCTCGTGCGCTACCGCGAGCTGTACCTGGTGCTGGACGATTGCGCATCGCTGCGCCAGCAGCTGCACGACGGCGAGTACGAGAACGAGAGGAGCCAGCAAGAGGCACTGGAGAAGAAGCTCCGGTTCGTGCTGCGCGAGGCGGCGCGGCGCGTGCACTTGCTCGTGAGCTCGGCGGCGGCGCCTCGACAGTTGCGCGCGGTGCTGCTCGAGGAGGCGGAGAAGCTGCTCGTCGAGCAGCCGACGGTGTTCGCGTCTCAGCACCTGTACTCGCTGCACGCGTACCTGCACCAGCTCGACCGGTCGTTCGACCGCGCGAGCTTCTTCCGGTCGAGAGCGAACCAGCAGCTCAAAGCGCGCGTGGAGACGCTGCTGGCGCGGAACTTGTCCGAAGCCATCCTCGCGGAGGCGAACGCCGGGAGTGCGTGCTTGCTGGCTGCGTCTTCGTCTGGCGCGCCGCCCGCCGCGATCAACGGCAGCGCCGCCGCTCTTCCGCTGTTGGTCGGGGCTGCGTACGGGTCGGTCGCACCGATGGACGAGGACATGTAGTGGACCTCTTCTCGTGCGGAGAGCTATGAGAACAGCGTCGTCGATACCCTGGTACACAGCCTTCTGCGGTCGCAGTAGCTGGCGCTTGCTTGTTGTTGAGCGTCGCCATCTCTCCGCCTTCGTGTGGCTCGCTCACTTCCACTCTTTCTCGCCTCCGCTTACTCGGACTCGCCGAGCAGGTCGAGCACGTCCGCCATGAAGTCGCCGCCCTCCTTCTTGAACCGGAGCGCCGCCTTGACGGCGTCTTGGAACACCTTGACGACGTTCGTGCCGTCGGCCGCCGACACGAACTCGAACTCGAGGTTGTGCGTCTCGGCGAACTTGAACTTCTTGCTCGTCACCTGCCACGCGAGCACGCACGCGTGCGTGAGTCCGAGAGTGCGAGGCGGCGACGATCGGCCGCCCGATACTCACGCTGCACGTACCGCCATGTCGACGTCGATCTTGTTCGCGACGAGGAAGCACGGGATATTCTCGCAGTACTCGCGCAGTTCCTTGTACCAGTTCGCGAGGTTCTGGTACGTCACCTTGCGCGTGACGTCAAACACCTACATTCACACACTCTCTGCGTCAGCACCTGCGAGCATGCATCCTCTGCAACTCGCGAGAAGCTCAAGACGCGCCATGATGCACGCGGTCGCGCCGTAGTAGTAGGACGGGTGCATGCTCGAGAAGCGCTCTTGGCCCGCGGTGTCCCAGAAGTCTGGAGCCCGACGTGTTAGCAGACGCTCTCTCTCTCTCTCTCTCTCTCTCTCTCTCACACACACACACACACACACACACACGCTTGCAAGTCGCAGCGTGGCACGCACCGACTTTGACGATCTTGCCGCTGTCCTCCAGCGTCACCTCTTTCCGGAACATCGTGAGCGCGAACGTGGACAGCTGCGTGTCCACTCACCCATCCAGGCGGCGTCAGTTTCACCAGGCGTCATCGCTCTTGGGGCGGGACAGCAGCGGTGGCGCACCTGCCGCGGCTGGAACTCATTCATCATGAAGCGTTCCACCAGCTTGGATTTGCCCACTGCCGAGTCTCCCAGCAGGATGATCTGCAGGCATGGCAGGTTCAGTTCGCTCCGCCACCGCCGTCAGAGTTCGTCCCAACTGCTACCGGGTCAACCTCACACACACAGACCTTCACGTCGGGCTCTCCAAGGTCATCGATCGCTGCTGCTTCCTTCGCCGCCGCCATCTTGAAGTGGCTCGATCTTTTTGGCAGTGTCTGCTCAACCCAACATCGCATTTAGTCGAGTCGCCGCACTTAGTCGGGTTCCCGCCTTTGCCGAGCCAAACGCCACTCGCCACCAAAGACAAAGGCACAGGTCCAAGCACTTGAGGCTGGCTGGCTCCGCGACCATGGCGGAGCGCGAGACCGAGCACGTGCGCATGGTGGACGCCGGCCGCCTGCGCGTGGGCGACGCGGCGCGCGATAGCAGCAGCAGCCGCGCGGCCGCCAAGTTCGACTGCGTGGCACACGGCAACGCCTTCGGCACGAGCTTCGTGGCGTCGGCGACCGGTACGTACGCTGCCCGTCGCCTCGCTCACAGTTTGGCGGCAGCGCTGATAGTTTACGCGTGCGCGTGTGCGCAGGCTTCTCGATGGCGACGAACGACGCGCTGCAGGCGGCAGGCACGGATTACGTGGCGCGGCGGCGCGAGGCGCTGGACCACGGGCTCAACGCGACACACGTGGCGCTCGCGACGCTGCCGGCGCGCAGAGACGTGGCGCTGCCGGCACCCGCACACGCGCTCGCGCTCTCGGCGGACGAGCTGCTGCTCGCGGTCGCGTACGGCGCGCAGCTGGCGGTGTACGAGGTGGCGGAGCTCTACCACTCGGTGGGTTACGGCTGGGTTACGATGCGCTTGGTGTCGCGTGGGTCGTGACCATACTGAAATTGGGTTACGGGTTACGGTGGCTGCAGGAAGCTCCTGTCGCGCTCAAGGTTATCGCGGGTGTGGCGGTCGAGGAGATCGCGTGGCGGCCCGGAGCCGCGAGTTACCAGTTGGCGACGTTGACGGCGGACGGCCGCGTGGTCGTGTACGCCACGGACGGCGCTGCGGCGGAGGTGGCGGTGTCCTCTCCGGCTGCGTCAGGTTCGTGTGACAGGATAGCGGTGGGTCGACGAGAGGCGAGGGCTGCAGCTAGCTGACGTGGCTTGCGTGGCTCGGGGTAGTGTGCTGGAGTCCAACCGGCGAGCTCTTGGCAGTGGGGCTGGCGAACTCGGAGATCGAGGTGTTCAGCCACCCGTCCCTCGAGCACGCGCGGACGATCGAGGCTCCGGGCTGCTGCGACGATAGCGCGTTTGCAGGTGAGAGCACAGGGTGTGATACTGTGCGCTGGTTGAGGGTGTTGACAGCAGAGCTGATCTCGACTGCTGTGTGTGCACATACACTTCGAAGTGCACCACATCAACTGGGTCGAGGACAGCTTGATCCTCGCTGGCTATCGCAAGTACGACGAGGATCAGGACGAGACGGTCGCACTTGCGTGCTTGTACGAGAACGACTCGTGGGTGGAGCTCAACGAGGTCGTCGCGTTCTACGACGTCGAGAACCGCTCGCACCAGTACTACTCGGTGTACCTGCCGGACTGGTGCGTTCGTGATCCATGGCGATGAGAAGAGGAGGAGAGCATGCTGGGGTGTGACTGACGACTCGCCTGGTGCTGCTGGCTGCGGTGCACAGGCGTATGTTCTTCATCGGATGCTCGCTGAGCGCCGACATCGAGTTGCTCGTCTCGGACCCAGATAGCGGCGAGTGGGAGGTGTGGAAGCCGTCGGAGAAGTATCAGGCGCGTCTTCCGATGAACGCCCAAGACGAAGAGTCCTATCCGCTGGGCTTGGCGATCGATTTCAACTCGAGCAGCCCAGTGGAGGTCGACGAGTCGATGTATCCCCCGGCGCCTCTGGTCAAGAGCGTCACGACAGAGGGACTCCTCGTCAACTTCGCGTTCATTGACATGTCGGTGTACGACGAACTCGAGTTCATCCGAAGCCCCCAAGCCTTCATAGCTCTGCCGACTCTCACGGCGGCGGTTAAGGTGGCACAACCGAGCGTTGTCGCCATTCGGGATTCAGCTACTCCTAATTCTAACGCGGTGAAGGTGGAGAAGAAGGAGGACGCGGAGAAGCAGGAGGACAAGCACGCGTACGGCAAGAACGACAAGAACCAGTTTGCCACCGGGTCCGACGTCGATGACGACAGTGACGACGAGGAGGCTCGCGAGGAAGAAGCCGAGGCAGCGCGCGAGGCGTTCCGGTCTGTCGCCAGCGAGGGCTCCGACTTCATCGACGCCGCCGATTACCCGAAGCTGTTCAAGGCGCTGAGAACCACGTACAGTGAGGAGGACCACGGGAAGCACTTGGCCAAGCTGAGCAAAGACGGCAAAGTGTACGCGGCGGATTTCGCGAGCTGGTACGTGAGCTGGATGTTCGACGAGCCGGCGGACTCGGACGAGGAAGACAGCGACGACAACGGCGACTCCGCGGTCGCGGCAGGAAAGCCGGCGATGAAGAGTGAGTCCGAGATCGCGAACGCGCTCGCGAAGTTCAAGCCTGCTGAGGGTTCGTGGAAGTGCAACGAGTGCATGGTGCTGAACCCGGACCCGGCGGCGCAGAAGTGTGTGTCGTGCGGGACTCTGAATCCGAATGCGCCGAAGCTGTCTCCTGCTCCGAAGACGGCAGCTCCGACCACGAGTGCGTCTGGGGCGACTGTCGGTATCGGAGCTGGAGGCTTCACGTTTGCCGGAGCAGCAAAGCCAGCGGTGACTGGGGCGACGAGTGGTGGTGCAGCGGGCTTTTCCTTCCCTTCGACGACAGGCACGGGTTTCGTGTTCCCTGGCGCTGCGAAGACCGAGGCTGCGAGCACGGGTTTCTCGTTCCCTGGTGCCACGACGTCTACGGCCGCCAACCCTGCTGGCGGCTTCGGGTTCAACTTTGCCGGTGGTGCTGCTGCGAAGGCAGATGAGCAGAAGTTGTCGTCCGGTGGTGGCTTCAACTTTTCAAGTGCTGCGACCACCACAAGCAAGCCTGTCACGTCGTCAGGCGGATACCCTCCAGACACGTCGACGCAGCCGAAGGTGCCTGCGTTCACCACGCCAGCTGCAGTGAAGAAGCCTGCTGCCGCTTCGGGATACCCTCCGGACACGTCGACGCAGCCGAAGGTGCCTGCGTTCACCACGCCAGCTGCAGTGAAGAAGCCTGCTGCCGCTTCGGGATACCCTCCGGACACGTCGAAGGATCCGAAGCCTGCACCTCCGCCGTTCGCTGTCAGCAGCCAAGCGAGCAAACCCCAGACGTCTTCGTTCTCATTCGGTGGCTTTGGCGGCAGTTTGCTCGACTCGAAGTCGGAGCCGGCGACTGGCAGCACTGGTTCGGCAGGAGGCATGCTTGGGAAACCTGCTGCGGCGAAGTCGTTGTTTGGCAGCTCATCAAGTGGCGAAGATGCTGGGTCGGCGCCGCAAACATCTCCGTTCGGATCGGCTCCGAAGCCCGGTTCAACGAAGACTGTTTCATTTGCGGGCTCAACTGCTGCGATGCCCTCGGCGACGAAGCCTGTGGTGAGTGCTTCATTCGGAGCTGCAAAGTCCTCGCGGGACACGGTGGCGGTGACTGCGTCCGAACCCGTGAAGGTGAAGCCGTCGTCCGTGCTGGAAGGGCAGCTGTGGAAGCTGATTGTGGACTTCGACAAAGCGTTCCAGCGGATCAAGCGCAGCGCGACGAGCATCCAGTCTGAAGAGAAGACGTTCAACGAGCAGACGATGTCTCAGCTCCTCAAGCTTCAGAACAAGGTGTCCAATCTGTGCGACGGCATCAACAGTCTGGACGACGCGCGCGATCAAGTGGAGAAGGAGGTCTTGTTCGTGATCGGGAGCGACGGCGATGTGCACGAACAGCTGGAGTACGGGCGTGAGATCTTGGCGAGTTTCAACGATGAAAGCCTGAAGCGCTCACTGGAGGAGCAGCCTCTGGACCAGCGGTCCGAGGAGACGCGCCAGG
Source organism: Globisporangium perplexum (assembly GCA_023333865.1). Classification (NCBI taxonomy): domain Eukaryota; phylum Oomycota; class Peronosporomycetes; order Pythiales; family Pythiaceae; genus Globisporangium; species Globisporangium perplexum. The sequence continues at coordinate 11,967 of JAASFS010000392.1, read as the reverse complement.
CACTGAAGGACAAGCTCGAGGAGGTGGAGCGTTGCTGCCTCGACCTTGAGACCCACGTCTCGTCCGCAGGCACAGCGTCGACTGGGCTCGGCTTCAACAGCGTCGTCTCGACAGCGCACCTGTTCCGCGTGCTGAAGCAGACGTATGACAACTCGAAGCTGCAGTACAACAAGGTGTCGAGTCTTGCACAGCAGATGGACGATCTCACTCTCGGGAGCGAGCGAGTGCTCCAGGCGACTGGCGGGAGCCACAGTGTCTTCGACGCGACGACCGCTTTTGCCGCGTCGAAAATGGACATGCTAGAGCTGGTCACGGAGACGGAGCAGCGCTCGCAGGATATCCGCCAGCACTTCTTGTCCCTGTGCAAGAACGTTGTGACGCCGAGAGACGTGTTCACCGCCCCGCGCCGCAAGCTGACCGCGTCGTCTTCTCCCGGAACCTCGTCGCCGCTCCGGATCAAGGCGTACAGCAAGCTGATGCCGCGGACTCAGCTCGTTGTCGCGTCCCCGATAAGCTCGACGAAGACGTCGTCGACGTCGGTCTCGTTCAAGGGCACTACAGAAGTGAAGGCGGGGTCGCGACTGTTCTCGCTGGCAGAAGACAAAGCCGCAAAGGAGCCAGCCAAGCTCATCCAGACCCCGCAGCCCCAGCGAGCAAAGCTGAGCGTTGGTCAAGCGAAGGAGCGACCGGCGCTTCTTGATCCTAGCGAGCCGCCTTCGTCGAAGGCAGCAGTGACGAAAGAACCGAGCGACTCGTCTGCTTCCAAGACAAGCGCGTTCGGCTTCGGATCAGCAGCAAAGACGCTTCCAGCAGCCTCGACGAGCGCCGACATGTCGGCGTTTTCGTTTGGCTCGGTGGGTGGGAGCACGGCGACAGACTCTGGGTCGAAGAGCGCGTTTTCGTTCGGGAGCGCGCCGCCGATGTCAACGAAGCCGAAGACGAGCGCTCCCTCCGAGAGCGGAAAGGCAGCACCTTCGATCGCGTTCGGGTCGAAAGCGAGCGATCTGGCGACGACGAACAAGCCTGCCGCCGAACCGACGGCAGCTCCGGCAAGCAGCAAGTACAAGAACTTGCTCACGGAGTTCTACAAGGAGCACAACCCTGCGAAGGTGTCGGAAGTCGAGAAGACGCTCGCGGACTTCGCTGGGCGGGAAGAGCTGCTCTTCTCGCGGCTTTTCACCAAGTACCTTCCGGACTCGAAGCCGGATGACGCGAAGGCGTATCTGGCCGGTGGCGCGCTCCCGAAGAAGAAGGCTGCGGGCTTTGGTGCTGTTTCGAGCACCACGGCGGCGGCGGCGGCACCTTCTGGATTCGGAGCATTCAAGTCGACGACTGCGGACGATGCGAGCAAGAAGCCAAGTCCGTTTGGTGCAGCAGCAGCAGCAACACCAACGTCGGTGTTCGGCTCCAAGCCAACCTCGGCGCCTGCCGCTCCCCCTGCGACTTCGGGATTCGGCACCTTCGGATCGGCTCCAGGCGCGTCGTTCGGCCAGCCCGACTACCGTCAACGACTGGTGGATTTCTACACGCAGCACAACCCGGCGAAGCTGGGCGACGTCGACGCCACGCTGGCGAAGTACAAAGGGAACGAGGAGAAGCTGTTCCAGAACCTGGCGCAGAAGTACAAAACTGCAGCTCCTGGCGGCGTCCCGGCGAGTCCTGCTATCCAGCCCGCGAAGCCGAGTGCTGCGAGTCCGTTCGGGAGCACGAGTTCGTTCTCGTCGATTAGTTTATCGGGATCGACGCCGCCGGCGACCGGGTTCGGGTCCGCGTCTCCATTTGGCGGCGCCTTCGGGGCGAAGCCGACCGCGACGCCGTCGCCCTTCGGGACAGGTGCGAGTCCGTTCGGTGCGGTCGACAAGCCGGCTGTTGGGTTCGGAGCCGCAGGAGTAGGTTCCAGCGCGTTTGGAGCCCCGTCAGCTCTTGGGTCGGGCGGCTTCGGCGGAGGCTTCCCAGCCGGTGCAGCGGCAGCCGGCGGGTTCGGAGCTGCGAGCCCGTTCGGCGGTAGCACTGGCGCCTTTGGCGCAAGCGCGGGCTCCGAGCACCGCGACCGACTCGTCAAGTTCTACCAGCAGTACAACCCGGAGAAGCTCAAGGACGTGGACTCGACGCTGGAGAAGTACAAGGGGAACGAGGCTCGGCTGTTCACGATGCTCGAGCAGAAGTACCTGGGTAAGCCAGCAACCGCAGCAGCCCCTGCGTTCGGCGTCGCGAGCACGCCGTCCTTCGGCGGGGGCTTCGGCGCGCCGTCCGCGCTCGGCGCCAGCGCGACCCCGGCGTTTGGTGCGTCGTCGGCGTTGGGGGCAAGTCCAACTCCGGCGTTCGGCACGTCGTCGGCGCTGGGAGCGAGCGCGACGCCCGCGTTCGGCGCTCCGTCGGCGTTCGGCACTCCGTCAGCGTTCGGCGCTGGAGTGGCGCAGGCGCCAGTGGCTGGCGGCTTCGGCGTTCAGGCTGCCGCTCCTGGCGCTGCCGCCACAGGCTCCGGGTTCAGCTCGTTCAGCGCGCAGCCGACGTCGTTCGCGAGCTTCAGCGCGCCGGCGAACACCGGCGGGTTTGGCGGTGCCGGGGGCTTCGGGGGCGGCGCGGCGCCAAGCGGCTTCGGCCAGTTCGGCGCCACCAGCAGCTTCACGCAGATGCGCAGTTAAGCGGGCGGAGCCGCCGAGTCGCAGAAGCTCCTCGCACCACCCACCACCCCACGCGAGAGATCGTAGTAGCAGTAGACAACAGCGTCGAACACCGATGAGCAGCTTGGTATTACGTGGGACTCGCGCTGTCCCTGTGAGGCGACTGCGAGGACGCTCTCGCGAGCTCGATGAGCCCTTCGAGGTACTGTCTGTGCGCCGACGCGCTCGGAGCCTCGGTGCGTCCTTCAGCGGCAGCGAACGAGTTCGTCAGCTGCTCGCTCGCGCCGAGCGCCAGCGCTGCAAACTCGTTCTCGACCGCCAGCAGCGCGAGGCGAACCAGCGCCGTGGCGCCGTTCCGCCGCTTCTCTCGGACCGCAAGCAGCAGCGCAGATGCGTCGAGTCCGTGGATCTGCTCGAGCGCCGCGCAGATCCGCGCCGCGGCTTCGCTCCGACACCATTCGATGACGAACGAGCTGTCGACTCGCGTCGTCGTCGCCTCCCTCGCTCGCATCCACGGGTGCTCCAGGAGGTCGCGCGCACCCGGACGCTTGGACGGGTCGACTACCAGGATGCTCCGGACGAGCGCTTGCGCCTCTCTCGACACGGGGCTCGGGAACGCGCACGGCGACGTGCGGGTGCTCTGGTAGAGCTGCTGGAACGTGACGCCTGCGAACGGGAACCGCCCGCACAGCAGCACGTAGAGCACCACGCCGAGGCTCCACACATCCGCGCGCTTGCCGTCGTAGCTCGCGCACGCCACTACCTCCGGTGCCATGTACGCTGGCGTGCCGCACAGGCGCTTTGAGCCCGCGCTGCGGTCGAACTGGCTGAAGCCCAAGTCGATCACCTTCGCGCGGCCGAGCGCGTCTACGAGCACGTTCTCGAGCTTCAGGTCGCGGTGGATCACGTGCTGGTCGTGCAGCGACGCGACAGCGGCGCACAGCTGCGCGAAGATTGCGCGCGCGCGCGGCTCGCCGAGTCTCCGCGCGTCGCCGCCTCGCGCGCTCGGCAGCCCGTGCAGCTGCAGGAAGTCGACGAGCGTCTCGCCTGCGGCGAACTCCATCACGATGTGCAACTGCGTCGGCGTCTCGAACGCCTCCACGAAGCGCACCACCGACGCATGCGGTCGTAGCGCCGCCAGCATCTTCGCCTCGTGCCGCACGCGCTTCCAGTCCAGTGCGTCGTCCGCGCTCGTCGCCGCCTTCTTCCCCGACGAGGAGCTTCGCGCGGACGCCGGCGGCGCGCGGCAGCACACGGAGGCGCCGCGCTCTCGGAAGTAGCTCTTGATCGCCACGCGCGTCTCGCTCAGGCGGTGCCGCGCGCTCGAGACGCGACCGAACGTGCCGCTGCCCACAGCCTTGCCGACCGCGTACCAGCACCGCACGTCCGTCTCGTGCCGCTGGGTCGCACTCTCGATCGAGAACGGCAGCTCGCTGTCGAGCGCGCGCAGCAGCCGAGCGTGCGCGGGCGGATCCGTCCACGGTACGCTCGAGAACTTGGACACCACGCGCTGCACAGCATCGCGAGCGAGCGCCAGCTCGTTCGCATCGCCGCGGAGTGGCGAAGCCGACGAGCTCGCCCCTGGTGCCGTCTGCGGCGGGTGCGCACGTTCGACAGGCATCCTCGACGAGCCTGCCGACGCAACTCGCTGGAGCTGCTCCTGTGCGTCCAGGAGCGCGTGCTGGAGCCGACTCGGCTTCCTCGCGCGAGCTGCAGGTGGCTGGTGGGAGCTGTCCGAGCCGGAGTGTGGCACCCGCGCCGAGAGCGGCGACGCTGCAGTCGAGAGCCGCGCGCTGCGTCGCGTCGACGCTCTTTCGCTAGTCCAAGCATCCTCCTCCTCCGCAGCGTCTTTCGCGCACCGCGGCACCTCCTCCGGTCCGTCGGCAAGCGGCGCGTCTGCTGTTGCTTCTGCCCGCGACCGCAGCGGCATCTCGGAGCAGGTCTTCGGCTCGCGACGACGACGGTTCAACGAAGATCTCGAAGTGGCCGCTCATGACATCGCGGAGCGGCGGCGACGCGATCGACAGCGCTCCGTCGGCCGCTGCCGCTGTCGGCGAGGCGCTCGGAGATGCGCTGGGATCTGCCGCCGCGCGCGCAGCTCGCCACCAGCGCGCGACGCCGGTGACGAAGCCAGCGACGCAGCCCAAGGCCCAAGTCCGCCAGCCCAGTCTCCCGCTTCCTCCCGCGCAAGCGCACCTGGGGACTCGGTTCGGTCGGCAGCCGCCGCAGATCTCCAGCGCCACCGCCCACCGAGCTCCAGCGCTTGGAGACAGCCGCCAAGCCGCCACCTCGCGTGCAGCCGCCAGAGCGTCACCCGCTCGTTCTTCGGTCGTGAAGATCGACATCCCATCGCTCCTCGACACCGGTAGCAGCACGAGCACCAGCACCAGCAGTTTCTCGCAAGCTCCCCCAGCTGGAGCCAACGACGTCAGCGGTGCTTCTTCTCCGTTCTGCGCTGGCACCGGCGTTCGCCGCCGCGCTTCGATCCAGAACTCGTCGCCGCCCTCGTCGCTCGTGCAGTCGTCGCCTCGACGCTCGCTTGCTCCTTCATCTCCTCTTGCCAACGCCAGCGACGCCACCAAGGACGCGAAACCAGCGCCGGTGCTCAAGAACCGGTACTCGAGCACGTTGGCGTCCGCGTTCCTTCGACACAAGCAGCCATTCCTGAGCCGCGAACTCTCGAGTGGCAGCGCGAACTCGCTCGCGTCGTCGACCGAAGCGGTGGCAGCGAACGTCTCAGCGCCGCGCCTGTTCTTCCAGGATGACACTGTGTCCGAGTGCGAGTCGCAAGACGCGTCCGGAGGTGGTGATGGCGATCGCCGCCACGCTTCGTCCGACGCGCCATCGCGCGAGTCTTCCATCTCCTCCGCTGCCGCAGCCGCAGACAGCGAGCAGCTCTGGTCGCCGGCACGGAAGCACTCGTCCGACGTACCCGCAGCTCCGAGTTCGCCACGGCGATGCGACTCAGCGAAGCGATCGCCTCCCGCGGACGCCACCGCCAGTCGCGAGCCTCGCGAGCGCGTCGGGGAGCTCTCGCGCGAGGAAGACGAGTTCGACTTCGCGATCCTGCTCAAGCCCTCCAAGAGCGAGGAGCCCCTCGACCTGCCTCGCGCGCCGAACGCCGTCGACGGGTCTTTGGCTTCGCAGCGTGAGCTCGGAGGCGCCGCCGCGAGCGTGAACCACGCGCACCTGCGCGCCGCGCCGACGAAGCACCCGCGCCAGCTCGTCCTCGCGCGCATCCGCCACACGGGGCTGCACGTTAAGCGCCTGCTCTCACTCGACGGCAAGCAGACGCTGCTCAAGGTCAAGGCGCCGCAGCACGTGCTCGAAGCCGGCGCCGAGCGCCTCAAGCTCCGCAAGCCGCGCAAGTTCGACCGCATCTGGATGGAGTTCTCGCGCGAGCTGCGCGCGACGTTCGCCGACTTCGACGAGCAGCTCGCCGGCGTGCGCTTCATCGACAGCGAGAAGCAGAGCATCGTGCATGCGCTGCTGACGGCGGCGACGACGGACGGCGGCGCGGGGCTCAACGAGTTCTGCCCGCTCAAGACCAAGTACGTCGAGCGCATGTTCCCGCTGCACAAGCAGGATCTCGGCGCGCTCGAGACGCGCTGGGTCACGTACTGGCGGCGGCCGCCACCGCCGCTTCCGCCGCCACCACCATCGCCGTCACCGAGCTCGGACGCGAACCAGCAGCCGCCGCACCAGCCGCACCACTCGCGGTGCCGCGCGCTGGCGACCGGGGTGCTCGCGCAGCCGATCGACGACGTGGCGCAGTACTTCGGCGAGAAGGTCGCGTTCTACTTCGCGTGGATGGAGATGTACACGCGGTGGCTGCTCGTGCCGAGCGCCGTGGGGCTCGCGCTCTTCGCGCTGCAGGTCTCGAGCAGGAAGATCGACCACCCGCTCGCGCCGCTCTACGCCGTCTTTATGGCGCTCTGGACGTCCGCGTTCCTCATCGCGTGGAAGCGCCGCGCGTCCGCGCTCGCGTACCGCTGGGGCACGCTCGGGTACGAGGAGGACACCGAGGTGACCCGCCCCGAGTTCTACGGCGACCCCGCCGTGAGCACGCCCGAGCGCAAGCGGTACCCGGCGTGGCGGCGGTACGCCAAGTACGCTGTCACGCTCCCGGCCGTGCTCGCGAGCATGGCGCTCATCACGGTCGTCGCGTTCGCGGCCTTCTCGACGCGCGACCGCCTCGAACGCGCCTCGCTGGAGACCGCGACCCGCGCCAAGCACGTCGCGCGCGACATCGCCGCCGACCTCGAGCACGGGTTCACGCTCGCGAACCTCCGGGAGCTCTCCAAGCTGGGACTCGACTGGCGCTTCTGGTTCTACTTCCTCATCACGCCGCTGCTGTACGGGCTCCTGATCCCCGCGCTCGACTTCGTCTTCACCCGCTGGGCACGCGCGATGACCAACTGGGAGAACCACGAGACCGAGAGCCGCCACCGCTCGCACCTCACCCTCAAGGTCGTCGCCTTCCGCTTCGTGCACGTCTTCGCGTCGCTCTACTACTACGCGTTCGCCGGCTCGCGCGGCGACCACCTGCTGCGCGTTGCGATCCAGCTCGCGAGCTTCATGGTCGCGGGGCAGCTCTGGAAGAACGTCGTCGAGACCCTGTTCCCGTTCGTGCGGCGCCGCTGGCTCGCGCGCCGGAAGAAGCGCGCCACAGACGCGCAGTTCAGCCGCTCGGCGGTCTTCAACGCCTCGGCGGGAAGCGGCACCCGGCGGCGGCGCGGCGACGGAGACGGCGGCGTGGGCGTGAGCTTCGCCGGCGGCGCGATCCTCGAGATGAACAGCGCTGTGATCCACGAGCAGTGCGTGCGGCTCGAACAGGCGTCCGACAAGGCGTGGGAGGAAGCCGAGCTGCAGCCGTACGACACGTTCGAGGACTACGCCGAGATGCTCATCCAGTTCGGCTACGTGTCGTTCTTCTCGCTCGCGTTCCCGCTCGCGCCGCTGCTCGCGCTCACCAACAACGTCGTTGAGCTGCGCACCGACGCCTTCAAGCTCTGCCGCACCAAGCAGCGGCCGATCGCGCGCAAGGCGAGCGGCATCGGCATCTGGTTCCACGTACTGCAGCTCATGAGCGTGCTCGCGGTGCTCACCAACTGCCTCCACGTCGCCTTCACCACGAGTCTGCTCGAGCGGCTCGTGTCACCGTCGGCCGTCGCGGCCACGCCCACAGCCAAGGTCTGGCTCGCCTTCGGTGTCGAGCACCTGCTGCTCGCGCTCAAGGTTGCCATGATGCTCGCGATCCCGCCCGTGCCGCGCGACGTGCAGCGCAGGGTGCGCGTCGAGCGCGAGCAGGCGCAGCTGGAGAGCGCGCGCGCCATGGCCGCCAAGATGCTGCTGCTCGCACCTGGCGCTCCGGCCGGCGACGCACCGCCGAAGCCGTCGCCAGCGCTGCAGCAGTAGCGACCCCAGCAGCCCCAGCACCCACCAAACAGCCGCCACGTGCATACAAGTACCTCTCTTGAGCGTTTACCGTCCGCGTGCTCTCGGTCTCTCGGTCTCTAGCAGCTCTGCCCTCCTCCCTCTCTCTATCTCTCCCACCGCTCGCCACCGACTGACGCGCTCACCCTCGCTGCTGCTGCCGCCCGCCAGCCTCCCGCACTCCAATAAATAGGCGGACAGCGCCACGGAGCTGCGCCGCACGCGCGCGTCGGCGGCACGCAGCTCCACCCCCGCGCCGGGGCTCAGCCGCCGCACATCGGACAGATGTACTTGTCGCTCGACTCGGACAGCGCGGCGATCGACGCGCTGCGAGGCACCACCAGCAGCATCACAACGCTCGTCAGCACCAGCGACACCAACACGCAAGCCCCTCGACTGCCACGTACGCTGTCAGCGTCGAGTCGCAGCTCCCGTGGACCCACATCTCGCATGAGTCGCAGCACACGAACGTGCTCTCATCGTCCTCCTCGTACACGGCGTTGCAGACCGGACAGTACTGCCCGAGCGCGCGCAACTCTCGCTCGCGCGTCAACTCCGGCTTCTTGCGCGCGCGCTTCCGCGCGCTGAGCGCTCCTGACACCGCGGAGGACGCCGCCGCAGTGGCCACATGCGTCGGGGGGAGCGGCTCCTCGCCGGTCGCAGTGGAGATGGGCGTCCTGGCGCGCGCCGCGCGCGAGCTCAGCTTCATGGGCTCGTCCGGGATCACGACGGCCGCCGCCACAACCGAGTTCCGTCGCTTCCTCGACGACGACGATGCTGCCGGCGTGACCGGCGGGACGCTGGCGCTCGCGCTCCGCCCAGCTGCCTTCCGCGACCGCCGCGGAGCGTCGTCGTCCTTGTCGCTCGCGGCAGGGGGCGGCCGGACTGGCTCGTCCTCGTACTCTGCGTCGACATCGTCGAACGAGGTCACGGGCAGCCGCGCGGCGCGGGCGCGTCTGCTGCCGCCCAGGTCCGCGTACTCGTACTGACCGCTGAGCTGCGGCGGCGACGGCAGCGGCGTGCGGTCGTCGCCGTCGCTCTCCGAGTCCGCGGCGCGCTTCCGCTTCTTCTTCTTCTTCTTCTTGTCCTTCTTGCTCTTCTTCCGGTCGCGCTTGACGCTCCGGCGCTCGACGCGCGCCTCGTCCTCCGCCGGCGCCACTTGCTCGTCGTCCGCCTCCTCGTCCTCGTCGTCGTCGCGCTGCCACTCGCGCGGCGGCTGCGCGGGCGTCGCCGCGTCCGTCTTGAGCACCACGACGCTAACGGCGGCGGCCGCGACGGCGACGGGCTCGTCGGCGACCGGCGGCTTCCTGCTCTTCGCGTGCTGCTGCTGCTGCTTCTTCAGCTGCTGCGCCAGCTGCTTGAGCCGCTTCTTCTCCGCCAGACGCTCGGCCGCCGCGCGCTCCTTCCGCTCACGCGCCTGGCGCTCGCGCTCCGCCTTCTTGCGCGCGAACAAGTCGCCGCGCTGGAGCTTGAGGAAGCACGCGAGGCACACGTCCGCCATCGGCACGGAGGGCGGAACCGGCGGCGGCGCGGCGCCATCCGCTGGCCCCTCGGCCGCAGCCGCCGCTGGGGGCTTCGCCGGCGGCCCGCGCGCGCTCGCGTCGCGCGGCAGCTTGCGCCAGAGCGGTGACGACTGCGCGCCGCACTCGGCGCAGAGCTTCGAGAAGATCGAGCGCTCCTCCATGACGGCGGCGGGCGCCTTGCGCTTCCCGCCGCGGGGCTTCGGCGGCTTCGCGGCGGCGCGCGCCGAGAATTCGCGCGGCGGCCATGCGCGCTCGCGGCTGAAGGCGCCGAGCGCCGCGCCGCGCTCGTCCTTCTTCCCGCGGGGGGGGATGAGCGCGCTCGCAGTCGCGGTCGCCACCGCCGTCCCGCCGGACAGCGCGTCTTTGTCGTCGCGCGGCTCGGCGGCCGCGTCGTGGCGCAGGCGGCGCACCGCGACGCTCACGTTCGCCACGAGCGCCGGGTGCCAGCGCGCCGCGCGCACCGCCGCGTCGTCCGCGGCACGCCAGTCGAACGCGGAGACGGGCGTCGCGTAGCTCCACTGCGCATTGCGCGCCGCGAAGCAGCGGCGGCGCAGCAGCTCTAGCTCTACGTCCACGCGCAGCGCCGCCTCCGTCACCGGCGCGGGTGTCGGCGCACCGCCGCTGGCGGCGTAGACGCGCAGCAGCTGCGCGCGCAGCGAGGCGGCGGTGGCGACCTGGCCGAGCGCGTCGACGACCGGCGCGTCGCTCGGGAAGCCGTCATCAGCGGCGGCGGAAGCGGGAGCGAAAGCGGAAGCGGCGGCGGCCGGGAAGAGCCCGCAGGCGGCGGCGTCCGCGGCCGAGAGCGCGAGAGGCGACTGTGAGGCCATCAAGCAGGCCACGCAGGCTGAGCTGGAGCTTGGTAGCCGGCTTGGGCTGCTTGTGTTGTTTGTGTTGGGAGGGGGGGAAGTTGACTTGGGGTTTGTATGCGGAAGTTCGTGCGTTTCTTCACTATTTGAGCTCGAAGGCGGCGGCTGGGTTGAGCATTGTAGCATGCGGGTTTGTATGCAAAAAGTCGAATACAGTACGCGTTTTCTCCCTCCCTCCTAAACCAGCGCTCAGTTCCGATTTCCGCGCCAGCGCCAAGAGATCCTCCCGCCGCCGACACCGCCTCCGCCGCGTGAGACGAGATGGCCGACACCGCCGCCGCCAGTGACGCTCCGCGCCAGGAGGAGGACGCGCGCAAAGTGAACCTCGTGTCCATGGACGGCGACTCGTTCGAGGTGTCTGCGAGCGTCGCCGCCATGAGCGAGCTCGTCAAGACGCTCATCTCTGGTGCGTTTGCGTCTGTCCGTCTGTGATGCTTATTCTTGCTGTTGGCGTTTGGTTGTCGGTTATTGGTATATTGGTTGTCGGCTATTGCGAATATTGACTGCATTCGTGCGGCACACGCGCAGACGAGGAGGACGACGAGGTGCAGGAGATCCCGCTGCCAAACGTCAAGAGCACCGTGCTCTCGAAGGTGATCGAGTTCTGCAGCCACCACCACACGAACCCGATGCGCGAGATCGAGAAGGTGGGTCTCGTCGGTGACCCCGATGGCAGTGGGTGGTGATGGTATTGGAGAGCTGACGCCAACGCGCGCTCTGTGTGTGAACCGTGCAGCCGCTCAAGAGCTCGGACATGCACGACGTGGTGTCGGACTGGGACGCGAACTTCGTGGACATCGAGCAGGACATCCTGTTCGAGCTGATCCTGGCGGCCAACTACATGGACATCAAGTCGCTGCTGGACCTGGCGTGCGCCAAGGTGGCGAGCATGATCAAGGGCAAGACGCCGCAGGAGATCCGCGAGACGTTCAACATCGTGAACGACTTCACGCCGGAGGAGGAGAGCCAGATCCGCGAGGAGAACAAGTGGTGCGAAGAGGCGTAAGCGCCGTTCGCGACGGGAGAGCAACACGTCGGTCGCCGTCTCTAGCGGCCCGCCAGCGCTCAAGACAGGCAGGCAGACAACCCGCAGCACGCAACCGGGAGGCGCGAGCGCGAAGCACGAGACGCGAGAGCGAACGAGTCAGTCATTGCATTGGACGCGGACCGAGCCGAGCGGCCGAAGGACGTGTCGCCACACTGCGGATGTGCGGCGAGTCTCCTGACATGCGTGTTGATTTCATTCTTATCGGAGAGCCGAGCCAACAACCAACACCACCGACCCTACTCGAAGTTCTCTCTCTCTCTCTCACACACACACACACGCACACACACACTGAGAGCATGTATCGTCCTCAATTACGCGCTCTCTCTGGGCGGAGCGAGAGCGCAAACTCAACAGGACGGGCCGCTGGTACAAACGGTCGCTTTTGCAGTCGCTTGTAAGATGCGGCCGCACGGGGGAGCGGAGCGCATCTGTCGCAAATAGGACTGCGGGTCACAAACACACACACACAC
>JAASFS010000391.1:0-19588 GCA_023333865.1 Globisporangium perplexum | reverse complement strand
GCGAGTTTCGTGGCTGCTTTCGCTATGACGAGAATGACAAGAGAGTTATCTCTCTCTCTCTCTTACTTCTCTTGCGCGGCTCGAGACCTGGAAGCGAGTGCTTCACATCAACGAAACATCAATCCGAGTGGAAAACTTGGCAGAGCAGCTTGACTGTAGTGCGCAATGTTTCGTGATCATTTCAAAACTCGTGTCGGTTTGTCCGATTCTCTCGGAGGTAATTTACTCTTGCAAAAAGACGGGACAGCGAAAATATACGATATAAAACTGGGTGCCGAGTCGTTTGCGTTCCAATTTCTTGCACCCACGCTCAGTATCGATTCTGCCGCCGGCAACTCACGACGACGGCAACGACGGCAACGACGGCAACGACGGCAACGACGGCAACGACGTCGAAGTGCCGCTGCTGCTTGCTGCTGCCCCACAGAGACCCCGCCAGCATACCTCTCCTCCGCCGCCACCACTCGCACCAGCAGCATCATGATCGTGGTCTTCGGCAGCTCGAACGCGTTCGGGCACGACGTGAGCGAGGCGGAGATGCTGCTGCTCGCCGCCACTGTCTTCGTCGTCTCGGTGCTCGTGGCGTTCGTGTACAAGCTGGCGCGCGGCTGGGAGGAGAAGGACGCGTCGCTGCTGCCGCTCCCGGCGCGCGCCACCACGCGCTGGGTGAACTCGCGCAAGAACCACTTCGGCAAGCTCGGCACGATCCAGGAGCACGAGGTGTTCGTGGTCGAGACGAAGCGCAGGTGATCGAGCACGCAGCTGCGTGCAGCGACAGTTACCAAGCGCGACTCGAGGCAACTCGGAGAAGGCGGCGGCAAGCGGCGGCGAGCGCCACCGGGCGAGCGTCGCGAGCAGCTCCCGAGCCGGATGGAGAAAGCAGGCGCGACTGTCGCAGCAGACGGCGGCGGCGCTCGCGCTGCGAGAAAGGACGCGCTCGCGAGCCGCCGCCTCCGTCGACGCCCCGCACGATCGGCGCCATAGAGCAACGAGGGGAGAAGAAGGAGAAGGAGAAGAGGGCGGCGCCGCCAGCCAGCCGAGCCTCTCGCGGTCGAAGCGAGCGTGGTGGCGTGGCGCTGCCTCGTATTTAACGTTCCGAATATTTAACGGCGCTGTTTTGGAGGAGACGAAAGATCCTGCGCGAGCTCACAGGTGGCGCCGCCGAACGCGCCGCTCGCCCGTTGTCCAAGCACCCGGAGAGCGGATTGAGCAGATCGAGTAGGTCAAGCAGATCGCTGACCTGGCGCCTGCTGTGGTCGCGTCGTGCTGCTGTATATCGCTCTGTATGTTGCCCAGAAACGAGCCATGCTTGCTTCAGTGTCTCGCAAAGCCTGGCGCACGAGCAACAGGAGCAACGGAAGCACCACCACGCTCGCTCGCTCTAACGCTCGCTGTCCATCAACTGAGCCATCATGACGCGACACCAGCGTCCAATAAAAAAGAGTGCGTTGCGTTCCATCACTGGCTGGCGGCGTCTGCTGCTGAGGACGACGACGGCTGCGGCGGCGCGAACTTGAGCAACGCGCGCAGATTCTCCTTCGGCTGCGTCAAGTGCGCGTAGCCCTTGAACGCTGCCTCGTGGAACGTCGTGAACAGCTTGGCTTTCTTCATCTCGATCTGCAGGATCAGCCGGTCGACGCTCTGCACCGAGTCGTCCACGAGCTCGAGCTGGACAGAGCACGGCGCGCCGTCAGAACCTCCAGTCGCTCGCCAGAGCCACCACGACAGCCACACTCTCACCTTCTGCGCAGTCGCCCCGATCTGCTGCAGCGCTTGCTGCTGCAGCTCTTCGACTTCCTTCGTGACCGGGAGCTCGCACGGGACGACGGACTTCGCCTGCTGCAAATGCTCCGTGTCCTCGTCGTCCGCCCAAGACTCGCTCTCTATCCGCTCCGTGGCTGCCTTCCACTGCTGCTCTTCGTCGTCCAAACTGCTCGCAAGCTCCGCGTCAGTGCCTCGAGTCGCAGCGCAGCCACGCTCTTCTCTCCCATCGACCGAAGCGAACGACGAGAAACGGACGTACTCCGCGATGCGCTTCTCGTACGTGTCCAGCAGCGCGCGTAGTCGCGCGTTCTCCGGGTTCGGCAGCGTCGTCTACCGCGCGGCAGCCATGATCGGTTCAGTCCACCGGTGCGATTCGCCGCACGCGCCAGTCGCCGACGTACCGAAGTGTCTGCCGGCGGCGTCTCGATCATGAACGCCACCATCTCCTCCTTCAGCGCCTTGAGACTCATTTCCGCTGCAGCCGCCAAGCGAGAGAGCGAGCGAGAGAGAAAGAGAGAGAGAAAGAGAGACCCGTCAGCTCCAGCCAGCCACCATCCACATCCACACACGCTCTGCGCGCCGACGCACTCAGGTGGAAGATGTCCTTCCGCGCCGACGAGTTCTCGAACTCGCGGTACGTCTTGCGCAGCTCGCGCGCCACCTGCGCGCTCGTAATCTGGTAGAGGTCGAGCTGGTCAGGCGAGAGCTTGCGCTCGAGCTGCCTGATGAGCGCCGCCTCGTGCTCCTTGTCCTGCTTCTTGCGCTGCGCGCGCTGGCGCCGCTCCTCCGCCTTCTGCGCGCGCTCCTTCTTGGACAGCAGCGCCGCCGACGCCGTCGACACGTCCACCACCTTCGCCGCCGCCCGCTTCGCGCGGAACACGAACGTGTCGCCGCCGCCGCCGCTTCTGCCGCTGCGACTGCTCTTGCTCACTTTCTTCACGCCGCGGTGGCGCTCGTCGTCGTCGTCGCCCATGGCCACGTCACCGTCGTCACCCGCATCGGCGTCGTCGGCGTCGTCCTCGTCCTCGCCGCCCTGGAAGACGAACCCGCGGCGCTTGGTACTGGCGCGCGCACCGCCGCTTTTGCTGCTCGTCACGCCCTGGCGTCAGCGACAGCGGCACACGAGAGGGAGAGAGAAGGGGTGGGCGTATACTTCATGCGCGACGCACGCACCTCTTGACGCTCTTGCGGGGCCGCCGGCGCTCGCGCTGCACGACGAGCGACGTCGCCATACTGCTCTGCTGCTTCTTCTTTCAAGCCAACGAATCGGAACTAGCAGGAAAATGAGCGGCGAGGAAAATCACTCCCCTTTTTGAAATTTCGAAAACGACCACGATTCGTACCCTTCCGGCACCAAAACCTGGGCACATATCCACTGTACTCATTGCTCGCAAGTACAAGTACATGTCGTTAGACTCGATGTTCGTCAAGCCCGAGGACGCAAACAGCGCGACTTCGGCGATCCTGGCGAAGCAACACGGTGCATGCAGTCGGAATGCATCCGGCGATATCCCCATAGGTGCTCAGGTGCTGGGCGTATTGAGGCGTGGTCGTGGTCGGCGAGTCGAGAACGGGTGTAAGGGCTGCTTGACTCGCGACAACCGTCTCGACAACCGTCTCGACAACCCACTCTCACACACATTGCTCCCTCACCCACCAGAGTGATAACTTAGTTCGATTCGTTCGTCGCGATGCTGCCGGAGCCGCCGCCTCTTCTTGCTCCAGCATGTTCGCTGTCTCCCACTTATCCCGTAGATCATACACATGGATGCACGCATATACAGCACACAGTACACAGCACACACGCCCCTCCGCTCGCCCGTTCGTTTGTTCGTTCGCTGCCAGTCGACTCACGCGGCTGCGGCGTGCGGCTCGGGCGATTCCTCTGGCGACGGAGGCGAGAAGTGCAGCACGTCGATCGTGATGTCGTCGTGGTAGTTGCGACGCTCGCCCGGCAGGATGTCCTCCATGTCGGCGACGCTGAAGCCGTAGTACTGCGACACCTGCTCCAGCACCACCTCGCGCAGCGCCGCGCTCACGTTCGCCTCACCCGCGTCCCGGAACTTGGCCACATGGCGCACGATGTCCACGTTGCTCATTTCCCCGTACAGCCCGTCGGAGCCCAGCACAAGGAATTCCGGGTGGCGGTGCTCAATGTCCACCTCGAACACATCCGGCACGGCTGCACACGCAGCATCCCACCACCCACAGAACCCGTTAGCGCAGCTGGCGACTTGCTGTCGTTCCACCAGCAGCGGAGCTGCGCGCACCTGTGATGTAAGGACGCTTGAAGCTCCCGTTGATGCGCAATCCGCGCGGCATCGGAGCCTTGTTCACCTCCTTCACCTTCATGTACGTGTCGCCGAGAGACCGCGTCGGCTGCAGCCGCCCCTTCACGTAGTAGTTGTGCGCGCCGATCTCGCGGACAATGTCGTAGTCGTCCGGGTGCAGCACGCGCAGTCGCCGCTGCTCGCCCACCTCGTTCGCCGAGTGGTCGGCAGTGATCTGCTCCACGCTCAACTCGCCTCTGGCGTCGCGGAACGCCATGATCGCCCGGCAGTCGCCGCAGCTCGCCACGAACAGCTTCTTGTTGACCATCAGCGCGATCACCGCGCACGCGCCGACCGAGCACGCCGTCCACTCGCCTCGCTGGAACTTGCGGCGGCTCTGGCGATGGAATTCCTCGTCCGTGTCGCGAAAGCCCTGGTGGACCGCACACAAGCACCCACCACGCGCGCAAGTTCAGCACCCGCACTCTCAGTCTAGCTCCAACGTGCAGCGCTCACGCACGTTGATGATCGACAGCTTCGTCGACTCGCCGCCCGCCACAAGCCGGGACTTGATGTTCTGGTACAAGTTCCGCTGCACGAACTCGACCGCTTGCTCGCCGCCGTGGCCGTCGTAGCACGCGCAGAAGAAGAGCGCCGTGGACTCGCCGGTCGCCTTGTCCGTGAACGAGTCGTGGATGTACTGCGACCGGTCTTCGTTGTGCCGGTTGGCCGCGTAGCTGTCCATGTCGTAGCGCCAGAACATCTCTGGACACAGGGCGAGCGCCGGCGTGAACATGAGCATCCGCGCGACCGTCATCCTATCAACAGCGCCACCTACCGCCGTTCTTGCTCGCCACCACCTCCGAGATGTGCGGCGGCACGGACTTCACGCGCAGGTCGTCAAGGAAGTCGTTCTCGAGCTCCATCGACTGTACGCACGCCGACTGAGTACCGTATCCGCTTGCCCATGCACACCCATCACGTCCATCACTCACTCACTCACTCACCTCCTTGCCCCACTCGGGACTGATCATCGCAAAGAGCGTCACGAGCATCGCGCGCCACGAGCCGGAGGACGGCGGCGGCGACGGCGGCGTCTCGGGCTCCGGCTCCTTCGGGGTGGCGTCCACGCCATCCGGCGCCTGTGCTGCCTCGACGCCTTTTCTCGCAGCTGCGGTCGTTGCGGTAGCGGAAGTCACAGCGGCGGCAGCTGACTGCTCGCTCAGCTCTCTCGCTGTCAGCGTCGACGCGCTGGCGACAGTCGTGAGTGGCGGCAGCGCCAGCGGCTGCAGCGGAGTCGACGCACGACAGGCGAGCAGCGGCGCCGCGCTACTGTTCCTACTGTTAAGGTTGCTGCTACTGTTGCAGTTCAGAGCGCGCAGCTGCTGCTTGCGCGTGGCGGCGAGTGCGCCGCGCCGTACGACCGAGCGGTGGTACTTGTACCAGAGCAGCGAGCGGTGCTTGCGCGCGCAGCTGAGCAGCGCCATCTCCCACAGGTCGCAGTCGAGCGTGGCGTGGTCGGCGGCGAGCGCGAGGGTCGCGTCCGGCGGCGGCGAGGAGGAGGCGGTCGTGGTCGTCGTCGTCGCAGGCGGCGGTGCGGCGCGGGAATGCGAGTGCGTGGTGGTGGGCATGCTTGCCGCTCGACGCTGCGAGTTGTGAAATGCTGCGTTTCCGTTTCCGGCGCTCGTGTGGAAAGCTGGCTGCAGAATGGCTTGAGCGATTCCAAATCACAAAGAAGAGCGGATGAGCTCGTGTTTTTGCGATGCGAGACGCCCTCTCGCGAACTCTCGAGAGGATTCTGCGACGTGTGGTGACTTACAGATTGTAGTTAATAGCTTGCAACGCGTTTTGCAGAGGGTCGCAGAAAACTGTAGCCCCTGACAACACATTTTTTAAAAGGTTGAAGTTTGTCTCGCCAATCACTGATGTCTGCATGCATTTTGGAAGGCTCGTGCGTGAGACAGGTAATACTAGCTCTATCTGTATCACGTGCTACAGAGCAGCAGTACCGAATGTGCTGAGCATGCTAAATATGATGGGTCTGACGACTGTTGCAATGGTCAAGGTTCGATATTTTTATAATAATTAGTTAGATATATGTCCGCATTTGCTAATTGTGTGTCACACACACTTTGCGTGACTAGCGTGTGGAACAATGTTCCTGAGCTTATCGACAGCAACGCGGACGTGGACGCAGCCTTGCTGCTCCTGCTGCGTTCTCTTCATGTGTGTATGGCTGTCCCCCCCTAGTGCCTTCCGCCTCCATCCATCCATCTTGGTCGTCGCGCTTGATGGCGCGATGCTCTCGCAAAGTGATTGATGGCGCTGGTGTTGCAAGCGGAAAGAGCTCGCGTCGAAAGCCGAGTGCGTGACAGACCACTGGAGCGCTTCCGGTGCCCTGGGGGGTGACACGAAACGTATCGAGAGAGTGAGCTGTCGTCGTCGCCGCTCATGTGGTGACAAGGAGTGCGCATGGTGACAAGGAGCGCCGCCAACACACATACGCTGCTTCAGCGCTATAAACAGTTGGAGCAAGCGTCTTGCCGCCTCGCCGAACGACGACAACGGCGTATCCAGCTCCATGCGAAGCGCTGCCTAGGATGGACAAGCCAGCGGCATCGTCGGCGCCGTCACCGCCACCGTCAATCGCGAAGCGTCCACAGCCTTCTCCACGCAACGGATTGCGCCTAACTATGACGCCGGACACTCCGAGCGAGGACGACGCGCTAGCTGCTGCTGCTTGTGCTCCTGCTACTGCTGGCAGCGATGGCAGCGATCTCCCTCTCCTCGCGACGGACACCAATACACTCGCCTCCTCCGTGCCGCTACCCACGCCGAGATCAGGAGTGCTGCCAGCGAAGGCGTCACCTGATCCGCCTCGCATCGATCGCTCCGTCGAGAGCCGAACGCACTTCCAGATCACGCTGCCGCTCTCGGGTGCCTTCTCCAGCTCCTTCGCGTCCACGAGCGGAGACGCCGAGGCAGCGCTCGACCAGCGAGGCTGGAGCAGTCCGCACGGCGAGCCGTACAGACCGCTCGGGCGACCGAACCTGACGCTCAAGTTCTCGCCGCGGCTCGCGAACGGCTCCAGTCTGCTGCAGAACGCGCACCGCATGAAGGTCTTTGAGGGGAAGGACGGCAGCCTCGACAGGGACAGGAAAGCAGCCGGAGCTGAGATCCGCCACGCACAACCGGCCTCCCGCGCCAGCGGCGCTCCGCCAGCTGCACCGGGACTCTTCGACATGTTCCCACTCAACTTCGTCAACAAGAAGCGTCCGCTCGATGAGCGCCAAGTCAAACTCGCGCATCGACTGCACGCTAGCACGACCCATTACTCGCCCGACAAGGTGCGCGGACTGCGCCGGATGCTCCCGTCTCCGATCTACGAGCCAGCTCCGGCCGGCGCCGAGTCGGATTCGCCTCGGTCGCATCACGGCGCGGACGCGGCATCGGTGGACTTGCTGCGCCACGCCATCTACGAGTGTTCGAGCCGCCTGCGCGCTGTGAAGAACGGCGCCGGGTTCCTCTCGCAGGTGCCGTCGAGCGAGCACGCCGACCTGCTCGTGCTCCAGGAAGAGTACCACCGGGAGCGAGCGCAGTTCGTGTCATCCCACGACTCGCTCTCGCTGCACGGCGGTGGCGGCGGCGCGCGCGCAGCAGGCACTCGCGACGGCCTCAAGTCCGCGCATCCGCTCCACCTCCAGAGCGGCTCCGACCTTCTCGGCGCCGCCGCTCTCTCCCCGGAAGCTCCGGAAGCCGAGTCTTCCGGTATCACTGCTCACGTCGACGACAGCGACGACGTGTACTTGCCGTACACGACGCGGCGCGCGCAACGCTCCCCCTCGAAGCGCCATCCAACGCTCACCGAGTTCAGGTCCAAGCTCCGCGAGGAGAAGATGCCGCGACCCCTGCTCTCGATGCAGACCGCGAGCAGCGCGAGTGCAGACAACACCCCGCTGCCTTCCTCATCTCCCTTGAGGCCCAGCATCCGAGCGAGCCGCCTCAGTCTCAGGGGTTCGGTGGCTGCGCCGATCGGCCACCAGCGACCTCCAGCGGAGTCGGCGGTCGCACTTGCGCCGTCCCCCTCCAGCTCGCCAGGTCGTCGCGTTTCCGTCGTCCTGGCCGCCCCTCCGAGCGGAGGCGGAGATGGCAGCGCTCCTCCGCAGCTCGGAGCTGCGAGCAGCGACCTGACGCCCATGACGCTCCGCGCGTCCCGGCGCAAGCCGAAGCCGCAGCCGCAGCAGAAGCCGCACAGCGTCGAGCGCCTGCAGGCGGCCGTCGACGCGATCGAAGGTGCCAAAGCCGCGCACGCCAAGCAGCTCGCGCGGGTCGTCGAGAGCCTCACGCAGAACCGCCGCGACTGCCTCGCCACCAAGTTCCAGCACCTGAGCGTCCGGCGCCACCTCGACGACGACTTGCGCGAGATGCGCGTCGTCTCGGAGGCGCAACGCGTCGGGATCATCGACGAGAGCGTCGAGCGCAGTGCGTGGTACCGTGACCTCCTCAAGCTACTGCTCGCGCGAGACGCACCGCTGCACCCGGCCGAGTCGCTGCTCGTGCGCGCGATCCGCCGGATGACGAACGACGGCCACGCCTTCGGCAAGGAGTTACTCTTCCGGCTCGTGCTGCTGCTCCACCGAGACGACCTGAGCGTCGGCGACGTGCAGCAGGTGCTCGCGTTCCTCCGCCGCGCGCTGCGCGTCTCACTGGACGAGTGGGGCGACTTCTTCCGCGCGAATGGGCTGCCGGATCCCGCCGAGGTCGCGGATCAGAGGGGGCTCCAGCTCGAGAAGCTGCACGCGCGCTTCGCCAAGGTGCGCGCGGCCGTGACGCTCACCCACGCGGCGCGGACCTTCAGCATGTGCGGCGAGAGTGAGCAAAGTGCGTGAGCGCGACCGTGTTCGTTCGCTCGGCTACCTCGCGCCTCCTTCGCTGCTGAGCTCGAGCGTGGGAGCGGCCGGGCAGTTGCGTGGCCCTCCCTCTTTATCTTCTAGCCTGCGACCGCGACGGTGTCGCGTTCAGCTGGTTCCGGCGCCGCTTCTCCACCTGCTCGTCCACGAGGCGGCCAAGCAGCGAGAGGAAGAGCTTCTCGTCCTGCGCGTTGTCGTCTAGTGCGTCGTTGAGCGTCTCGAACTCGTCCTTCTCCGGCTCGGCAGTGAACGAGCTCGGGACGGGCGAGTGCGACTTCGAGCTGAGGCTCGCCGGGTTCTCGGCGCTCTTCGCGGCCTTCGAGAGCGCGTGCGACGCCATCTCGTCCCAGCTCGCGCCCAGCGTCCCGTTCTTGAGCTGTTCAGCGGAGTGTGGGCAGTCCGCCTCGCTGTCGCCCTCGTCGTCGTCCTCCTCCTCCTCCTCGTCGTCGTCGCCGTCGTCGTCGAAGGCGCTGAACGGAGCAAAGCTCGCCCAGAAGCCCGGCGGCGAGCGCGCACCCGAGTCGATCGGAGACGGACTGCCGTTAAGCCGCGCGCTCGGTTCCCGCGGAGCTGCTGACGTGTCGATGGAGAGACCCAGGTGTGAAACCTTCCCGTTGCGTGGCGAGGACGGCGGCGGCGTCGACGCGCTCGGCTGCGTCTGCTCCACTGCCTTCCGCTGTGCGAGCACTTGGTGGAACGCCTCGAGACACATCCGCTCGAGCACCGACGGCGCGTCCATGTCGTCGCGGCACATGATGCGTGCGATGTCGTAGAGCACCAGGTTGGCTTTAACGCCCTTCTGCACGACCATTCCGGCGATGATCATGTTCCGCCGGCATGCTCTCCGGAGCGGGATCTTCTTCGACAGCGCCTCGCACTCGTTCAAGGCAGAGAGTGACAGGATGTACTCTCGGTCTTCTGCGCTCAGCGGCTGCTTGAGCTGCGGCCAGTTGTACCAGCACCAGTCGCACCACGCGATCTCGAGGAACTGCGGCAGGCAGTACCCGTGGTCGATCGGTATCAGCTCGTACTCGACCTGCCCCGTCGTCGTAGACCGCTTCTTCCGGACCAAGATGTTCGCGTCGTTGCGGTCCGTGTTGAGCAGCCGCATGTCCAGCAGCACGATCTTGTGCACTTGGTGCACCGAGAACTGGTTCGGCGACAGGTCGCTCACGACGTCGTCGTGGCGAACGAACTCTTGCAGCGAGCCGATCTTGAAGTGGTGCGCTCCCGCATCGCCGTACTTGAACACCGGGTGGCGCGCCTCCACGAGCGAGGTGGCTGGCACGCCGGCGAAGTGATCCTGTCACCCACGAGCGACACCGGTGATCAGCTTCGCTTCGCACACGAACACCACACGCGACGTTGCTGCGCACCGCACCTTGTCCAGCAGATACGCCGCCAGCTCGCGCTCGCAGGCTTCTCCGGACAGGATCCCTCTCCGGAGTCCGCTCTGCGTAACCAAGCATCCCCGACGATGAGCACGACGGCCCGCGGCGTAATCAGCGGCGCTGACGAGCGTGATGATGGCACGCACCTGTCCCAGTTCACCCACCAAGCCGCGCGGGTTGCACGGCCCGAAGGGCTCCTCGTCCTGTGGCTTGAAGCACCCGACGTTGCGATGCGACGGGTCCTTGAAAAAGTACGTGCCGCCGGTGCCGTCCATCGCAAGCACGGGCGCGAGTCCCAGCGCGAGTCCTTGCAGCGCCTGGGCGACGACGCGGAGCACGCGTGAGTCTCGCTGCCGGTTCGGTTGGCTGTTGGCGCCACGAACGTACCTGGTGCGTGATCTTCATGAGCGAGATCGGCAGCAGGTGCGCACCGTACGGGTGGATGTTGATCACCGGCGCCTGCTCCGGCCGCAGGTTCTCGCGCACCTTGGTAGCTGCGAACGCCGCCGCCGTCACCGCCTTGGTGCCGTTGCTGGCGCTTGGCGGAGTTTTCGCGGGTCGCGCTTGCTGCAGTGAGGCCTCGGGCGCCGGGTCCCCGTACAGCAGCGCGAGGTTGAGCTGGCGGCGCGCGACGAAGTCGACGACGGCGCCGTCCTGGTAGATGCCACTCTCCTGCAGGTTGTGCGCGTTCTTGAGCTCACGGCCCTGGTAGTAGAGCTGCTGCGAGCTCGCGGGCACGTTGAACACGACCTGCAGCTGGTCCTTGATGTCCTTCACGCCCGCCCACGGCCGCAGCAGCAGCTTCTTCTTGCGCTCGAGCGGGTCGCGGAAGTCCTTGACGAACACCGCGATGGCGCCGTGGCCGCTCTCGAACCAGCCCTCGGGGAGCGAGTGCGACATGGCGGTGGGAGGGGAGCAAGCGAGCGAGAGAGAAGGAGAGAGAGGAGGAAGGAGGGTGGGCGGCGTGCTCGGCGCCGCGGGAGCTCTCGCACGCGCACACACTCTCTGCAGGCGACGAGCTCCTTTGCTGCCACGGCAAAATTCTTGTGTGACGAAAAGCGGTGCTGATCAATGATAGTGATAAAAACGAGTGGGCGAGCTGCTCGATTTCCGGTAGTGACGAAAACGAGGTGATAGAGTCCCAGCACCTTGAACCGACGCATTGCGCGAGTCCAAGCCTCCTGCGGCATGTCGCTCTTCCAGGTGCGCGAGTGGTGGGGCGTGAGCGGCGAGCGCGGCGACGAGTTCACGCACGGCGCGCTGGTGGTCGGCAACGTGGACAATGACGCGTCGGGCCAAGGTGCGCGGTACAGTCGGTAGCAGCAGGCGTGGCTGACGATGCCCAGCAGCTCACTTCCCGTGCGCCGCCACCAGTCAAGATCGTGACCGGGAGTCTCAATGGTGCGCTGCGCATCTACGCGCCGGCGCAGAGCGGGTTTCGGATCGAGCACCTACTGCTAGAGGAGAACCTGCGCCACCCGATCCTGCAGCTCGCGCTCGGCTACTTCGTCCCGTGCGTCGGTCGCTTCGTACTTGGGAGGTGACGACCGGCGCTCGCTGACACTCGTGCTGCAGGAACCAACACACGCTCGCGCTCGCAGTGCTGCATCCGCGGCGCGTCAGCGTGTACACCGTCGAGGGTGTCGGCGGCAGTGGCTTGGCCGCCAGCTACTTCAAGCTCTCGCCGCGCTACGAGCACCTGCTCGGCGTCGACGGCGAGCACTTCACGGCGTTCAGCATGATCCACGGTCCATTTGGCAGCGCGGCGAGCGCGCGCGGCGGCCGCGATCACCTCTGCGTGCAGTCGCTCGACGGCCGCCTGCAGTTCTTCGAGCAGGACCGCTTCGCGTTCATCCTGCCGCTCAACAGCAGCTTCGTGCCCGGCGCGCTCTGCTACGCGCCGGGGATGGACGCGGTCGTCGCCGCGACGTCGGATCTCCAGCTCGAGTGCTACCGATACCAGGTGCTCGCGTCCGCGTCGCTCAAGAAGAAGAAAGCAAACGCGCTCGACGTCGACGAGCACCCGGAAGCCACGGGCGGCGCGGCGAAGCCCGTCCACTGCGAGTGGAAGCTCAACCTCGGCGAGACGATCCTCGACATCCGCGTCGGGCGGTGCTTCGCGCAGGAGAACGCGTCGACGTTCGACGTGCTCGTGCTGGGCGAGTGCACGCTCTTCGCCATCAAGCCGCACGGCGAGATCGTGCTGCAGAAGCGCCTGGGCTTCCACCCGTCGGCGATGTGCCTCTTCCCACGCACGCCGACGCCCAGCGCCGAGAGCGGCGGCGGCGGCATGGACAACCTGCTCATCGCGAGCCACTCGAAGCTCTGGACGGTCTTCCGGGAGAAGACGCTCGTCTGGTCGGCGACTCCGGCGACCGTCCCCGTGGCGCTGCACGTGGCCGAGTTCGCGCACACGAGCGGAATGATCGTGAGTCTCGACTCGGACGGTGCGCTGAGCGTCAACTACATGGGCACGGACCCGCCGTCGACGTCGGTCGTGGCCGCGGACGCCAAGGAGGTCAACTACGAAGAGATGGACGAAGAGCACCGGCAGCTGCTCAACGTGATCCGACGAGCACAAGGCGAGCGGCGCACTGAGCCCAAGGACCGCGTCCTCATCCGCGCGCAGGTGCCGACGATTCTCGACGCTGTCCACGAGCGCAGCGGCGACGACTTTCACCGGCAGCGAAGCGGCGGCAGCGGCGCCGACGGACTCGCGAAGGGCGTCCAGCTCACGATGCGGATATACGTCACGTACACGGGCTCCACGCGCGTCTCGAATGTGTCACTATCGGTGTCTACGCCCGAGAACGTCCTCGCGAGCGAGTCGTCGGTCGTGATCGACTCGATCGACGGCGCGTCGTCCACGCCGCTGATCATCCCGGTCGTGCTGCGTCCGAACCCGGCGGTGATGCCCACGTCGCTCGACGCGATCATCTCGGCGTCGTACACGCTCGAGACCGGCCAGCCGCGGGTGTCCCAGATCCGCGTGAAGCTGCCCATGTGCCTGCTGTGCCGCCTCGTGCCACCGGTCAAGTCGAGCACGTTCAAGTTCACGCTCGAGACGAACCAGGAGCCGCTCGAACTCGCCAGCGTCTTCGAGGACATGTTCCACCAGCCGTTCTGCACGCCCGAGTGGGCCAAGCAGGTCGCCGCGGGCTCCGGCACGAACGTCATGAGCTTCCAGTACTACAACGGCGTCGACGCCACGATCCTCGTGTCCAAGAACGCCGGGCGGTATCGCATCCAGTCGAACGAGCTCGAGGCGCTCTGGATGGTCTCGCACGAGCTCGTGGCGCGCCTCAAGGCGGTCTTCGAGTCGAAGTCGCACGCCGCGGAGACCAAGGACGAACGCGACGGCGAGACAGCGCTCGAGGTGTTCTACCAGGAGCCGCTGCCGCTCGCCGATTTCTTCGGCGCGATCGACGCGCACTTCGGGCTGCGCCAGGAGAAACTCGAGCTCTCGGCCGAGCTCAACGACCGCGCGCACCAGTTCCGCGTCATCCAGAAGCGCCTGCTCGTGCGCTACAAGGACCGCAACCCAGCGGCGATCCAGTGCCTCGATGTGCTGCTCCACGGCACGTACGAGCAGCTCCTCGCGCTCTCGCACCGCATGGAGGACGTCGCGGCGCGGCTCGCGCTCGCGGCGAACCGCCTCTCGTGCTGCGTCTCGCTCGTCTTGATGCTCATCAAGTTCCGCTTCCGCCTCGACGACGAGAGCGCACGCGTGCTGCAGGCGTACCTGTCGCCGGTCGTGGCCGAGAGCGCGGGCGGCGCCGTGGAGCAGGGCTGGGAGGAGCGCACGGACTGCGCCATGACGGAGCTGCTGCGCACGCTGCTGGCCAAGCAGCCGCCAGCGAAAGACGCGCCTGCGACTGCGACGACGACCACGAGCGAGCTGCCGATGGCAGAGGACGCCAAGAAGCTCAAGAAGCACATCACGATCGTCTGCGACCGGCTCGGCAAAGGCGCCTCGCTCACGGGGCAACCGGTCGCAGCGGCGCCGCCTCCCGCAGTTGCCGGCGCCAAGGGCGAGTGACTGAGGCGCCATCACCCACGGTTCGAACCGAAGATCGGGATTCCGAGTCGAACGTCTTGTCAACACGCACCGCCACTCACGCCGCTCTCCCCGTCTCTCGATCGTATGCAGATGGTAGATACGCTCGCCCGGCTCCGTCGGCGGCGATCATGCAGCTGAGACGGGAGCATGACTCGCTTGTGCAGCTGGTTGTGGTGGTCGAGCCTGCTGCTGCTGCTGCTTCTTGCTCGCCTTGCTCGTCCTGTGCGCTGCCTCGGACTCCGCCTGCGGCTTCTTCTTCGTCTTCTTCTTGGCTCCGCTCGCCGGCGCGTGTTCGGCGGTGGTGGCTGTCGCTCTAGGCTTCTCCTTCGGCTTCTTCGCGGTCGCAGCCCCACCACTCGCCTTGCTCGGCTTCCGGGCTCGGCGCGGCTGCGACTCGTGCTCCTGCTGCTTGCTCCGAGCGTCCCGCTCCGCCTCGATCTGCGCGAGGATCTGGCGCTGCTCCTCCAGGAACTCCTGCTGCGCTTGGAGCTGCTGCAGCTCTGCGAACGAAACGTGGCGCTGTGCCTCGCACAGCCCCCAGCTGTTGACGGTCGACGCGCGCCGCACGAAGCCGCCGTTCCGCGCTTTCGCTGCCGCCTCCGCGGCTTCGCGCGCTTCCTCCTCCTCCTGGATCTCTTTCAGCGTCTTCGCCGGAGCTCTCGCGAGCGGAGCTGCAGCTGCGCTCCACGACGGCTTCGCTTCGTCCGCCGCCTCTGCGGACACTCCGTTCCTGCGTCCGTTCCGCGGCGGCTTCTTCTTCATGAACGCATCGAGTGAGAACGTCGACAGGAGCTGCCGTTCGGACCCGTCTTGCGCCAGCAACGACTTGCGTTGGGCGGCACCAACCGGCAGCGAGAGCGCAGGGAGACCTGGGTTGGCAGGAATACTGCTGCTGCTTCCGACGCTTGGCTCTGTTCGGCTCGACGATGACGCAGGTCGTGTTGCAACAACCTCGTCGTCGCTACGCTTCCGTGACGACCGCGGCTTGCCGATGCTGAAGCCGTCGTTCAGCTCATGCATGGCAATCGGACGCGCAGGAGTCGGAGACGCACTGCTGCTGGGTGGAGCAGCCTTCCATGGGCTCGAAAAGCCCTGCGCCACCTCCAGCTTCTTTGGCTGCACGCTGCCATCGTCTCGCTGCTGCTTCTTCTGGCCCAAGAACGCGTCGAGGGAGACGAACTTGCCGCTCTTCTTGCGAGGAACTCTTGCTGTTGTTGCTGCTGCCGCTGGTGGAGCCCCAGCTTGAGCACAGTCTTCGCTGGTGGAAAGAGACACCGGACGGCTGCCCGACTTGTCCACACGCACCTCGACGGGTGCAGTGACGTGGTTGCTCGAGCCGCCCTTGCCTCTCTTCTCCGCCCGCTTGTCGGCAGTGAAGTCCCGCAGAGCTGTCAGAACTGGTGATGGTTGCGCGATCGGCTCCAACGCAACCGCGTAGTTCTTCTTCGGCACCTCCAGCTTCACCTTGTCCATCGGCGGAAGGATGAGCTCGAACAGGAAGTCGATGCGCTCTCGCCCCACCATCTCCAGAATTGCGTCCCAATTCATGCGGATGAACTCGAACGCGTACCTCTCCAAGCTCACGGTTCCGAGCGCGCTCGCATACTTCCACAGCGTCACGCAGTTCGCGAGATCCATGTGCTGCGCGACGAGTTGCTGCAGCATGCTCAGCAGTGGCGGAACCGACGACGACACTAGGGGCGGCTCGGACTCGCGGAACGCTGGGATGTACGGCGCAATGAGAACCGCGGTGTGTTGGTGGCCCGTTGCAACTGCCAGCGCCTTCCGCACTCCAGGAACCCGCTTCGGGTTCGGCTGCCAGGTGTTGCCTTGTCCGTGCCCAAGCACGTTCTGAGCTCCAAACCCCCACGTGATCAGGTTCCCGTCCGCCGTCACGACCGCGCAGTGGTCCTGCGAGGCACAGATGCTGGCGATGCGGCCGTACTTGGAGAGCGACACCTTCTGAGGAGCTCCAGGCAGCACAGACTCCCGCTGCTTGTGGTGCGACAGCGCCTGGCCGTTGTGACCCCACGTGTACACCGAGCCGCACGCAGACAACGCGATCGAGTGGTTCTGCGCGCACGAGATCTGGACGATGTCGATGGCCGCTTGCTTCCACGAAGGAGTCCACACGTCACTCATCAGCACGCTGCCGGCGCGGCTCTTCTCCTTGAAGCCGATGCGCATCGGGTAGTTGGAGCCGTAGCCGAATTGCCACACTTGCCCGTGGCTCCGCTCGTTGCGCGTGCACTTCAAGATCACACTCGTGTGCGAGTCCGAGAGCGCCACTTGGATCGGCTTCACCGAGTCAAACTCTTCGTAGATCGCCGACACGGCGTGGTGCGCCAGCAGTGCATCGACGCACTTTGGAGCCGAGTACGCCTGGTCAGTGCCGAGGCCCTCCTTGCGTCCCAGTTGGCCCTTCCTGTTGCAGCCCCACGTGTACACCGCGCTGTCGTCGCCGCAGATCGCCGCCGAGTGGCAGCCCGAGACCGCGATGCTGGTCATGAACCGACCGCGGAACGCGTCGATGCGCTTCGGCGTCATGCGCGACTGCTGCGAGCAGCTCTTCAGGCTGTGACCGAGCTGCCCGAAGCTGTTCGCTCCCCACGAGAACACTTGGCCCGAGCGGGAGAGCGCCAGCGTGTGGTTCTCGCCCGCCGCGACCTGCTGGATCGGGATCTGCTCCAAGGACGAGATCCGCGTCGGCTCGACGTGGCTGATTGCACACAGAGACAGGGGAGCGAGCGAGCGAGCGTGAGATATGATGCCCCGCAAGGCGACACGTGCAAGAGAACCAGCGCGCGTACTCGAACTCCGTGCCCGTCCCGAGGCGCCCGCCCTTGCCGAAGCCCCACACGAAGCACTCGCCCGCGGCGCTGAGCGCGATCGTGTGGTACTTGCCCGCGCTGATCTGCACGACAGGCGACGTGGTCGGGAGCTCCACCGGGCGGGGGAACGTCTGCACGTCGGCGTTCGGCAGGTGGTACCCGAGCTGGAAGTCGGCTTTCCCGAACGTGTACACGCACCCGCCACGGACCATGGCGGGCGTCGCCTCCCCGCCAGTGCGTTCGGCGAGGCGCGCGTCGTCCTGCTGGGCGTCGAAGAGCTCCGCCAAGCGACCGGAGAGCAGGTCGAGCGCGCTCTGGTTCGCCAGGTCGCACATTTGGTGCAGGTACGCGTGCATGAACTGCTTCCCGAAGTGCACGCGCGCGTGGCGCAGCAACAGTAGCGTCGCTGCTCGTGCATACACCCATCGCATGAGCTCGCGCCTCTCCTCCCACACGCTTCCGCAGCAGCTCCGGAGTTCGACGTACTCGAGAGGCGGTCGTAGTAGATGCTGCGGTGCAGCGGTGTCCAGCCGGACTCCTACAGCGAAAGAACGCCGTCAGCCCCCTCGGAGCTCGCATCGCTACCAGCGTCCACGCCCACCGCCGTCGCGACGCACCCAATCCTTCGCGGTCAGGCTGGCGTTGTGCTGTAGCAGCACGCGTACCGCCGCGTCGTGGCCGCGCGCCGCCGCCAGGTGCAGCGCCGTCTCGCCCCAGTCGCTGGCGTCGTCGACGGGCACGCAGTCGGCAGTCAACAGGCGCTCGAGCGCCGCAGCGTCGCCGGCAGCCGCTGCAGCCCAGAGCGTCATAGTCGAGGTTGGTGGAAGTGTCGTGAGCGTAGTAAAGGTCGGGAAGCGCTTCCAAGTCGCGCGTGTGGAAGCAGGGAGGGGTACGAGACGCCGCGCGCTCACTCTACGCCGCCATCGCCACCATGGTCGCCGCGAACTCTGGTCTGTCAAAGGAAGAACGAATGAAGCAATCAAGATTCGTTCGTTTTGATTTTACAAAATGAAACAATTATTGATGATAATTACTAAAATATACCAATCCTCACTTTTGCATCACAAATTTGTTCACTAACATCAAGTTAATATAATATACCCTTCTGCCATTTCTCATCGCTGCGTATTGAAGAAAAATAAACTCTCCACAACTGACAGACACTTGCCCTACACTATGTAGGTAGTCAAACGAGCAGGCAACACATGAAGAGGGGAGGCAGCCCCTGTCTCTACATCCTGTCAAACTGATTTCGTTTCATTCACAAGAACAATTACAATCTCAATGGATATGGATATGGATCGAAGGAAGAGGGGCGAGTACAACATTTCCGAAACCTGGGAGTTTGATATGTTCTATCGAGTCGGTTTGACGTTGTTCCACTTGTTGTGAGTATTCGTGTGTTAGTGTGTGACTTTGCCTGTGTACCTGGCGTTATGTGGTGGTGTGAATCTCGCTCTCTGAAGGCTTGTTCTACATTAGAAATATCGGTGAGAGCCGGGCAATCGTGTCGATTGTATTCAGAATGCTTGTTGATGTTTCGCAAGTTGTCTAATGTTTTGAAAACGATATGCAATCTGTGAGTGCGTTCCGATATTTTCCTTTCTTGTTGTATTTATGTTGTTTTTGTCATCGGTTATGATATGTTTTGTTATTGTTGCTTTAAATAGTCCGTACTCAACGTGTGCTTTTGTGCGGTATTTTTTATTTGTGCTGTTTGTGCTCTCATCGAGTCTCCGTTTCCAAGACTTGTTTTTGTGTCTCGTTTGTTCTTTCGTTCATTTGTTTGTTTTGAATTGTAATGTATTGATTTGAGTGCATTTTCTGTTGAGGTGTGTTTGGTGGCAGGTGAGCTGATGATCGATTTTGTGTTGAATGTTTGAAGAGGGTGAAGTCACAAGGTGTGAAGTGCAACCATTTCCTGTATGTGTGATTGAAAGCGGTACTGCAAGGTTGACAAAAAGAAATTATTCGTGAATTGAAGGAGATTTAATGTATGGTTTTGGAGCTGGTTTAGTGTTCCTTCACAGGACCTGCCAACTTGTATAAAACTATGGGTACTGCATCGAATTTTGGTGTGTAGAGGAACGATGTTTCAATCCTTTGATGATTCATGCTTGTGTGCTGCATGATAATGTGGTGTATTGGCGTTTCGTATTAAAATCGTTTACGGTGTGCATTATGTGGCTTTGTGTAACTGTGGAAGATAGGTATCAGTATATTTGGTGGTGTTTGTGTTTGTTGTTGTGTGTTTGTGAGTGTTTGTGTGGCCACGTGGTCTAGTGGTATGATTCTCGCTTCGGGTGCGAGAGGTCCCGGGTTCGATTCCCGGTGTGGCCCCGCTTTTGCTTTTTACACCTCG
>JAASFS010000390.1:0-19620 GCA_023333865.1 Globisporangium perplexum | reverse complement strand
TCGAGAGCAGCTCCACGGCGATGCTCAGGCGCTTGCGCTGGCCGTTCGAGATCCCCTTGTGGAAGATGTCGCCCACGCGCGTGCGCGCGCAGTTGCGCAGCCCCATGTCGTCCACCACGTCGTGCACGCGCATCTCGCGCGTGAGCTGCGAAACATGGGCTGGCAGACTCAGCCCCGCCGCCATCTGCAGTGTCTCGAGCACCGTGAACGACCCGAGGAACGCCATCTCCTGCGGCACGTAGTTCATCACCGTCCGGTACGACTTGGGTTCGCGAGGTCGGCCGTTCATCTCGATGACGCCGCCCACGACCGCGCGGCTGCCACTCGTGTCGAGGCGGCCAGCGAGCAGGTCCAGCAACGTCGTCTTGCCGGCGCCGGACGGACCGATGATGGCCGTCAGGTCGCCCGGACCCGAGCGACCGGAGATGTTCTTGAGGATCGATCGACTCCCGTCGTCGATGGAGTTGCTGTCGATGAACAGGTCGCTCTTGCGGCGACTGCAGATCCGCGCCACCCGGTCCTTGCCACGACACCCTTGATGCTTGGCTTGCACCGTGAACGAGACGTTCTGCCAGCTGAGCGAGCACTGGTTGAGCATGCCCGAGTCCTTGATCTCGAGTGACGAGTAGCGCGTGTCAGCGTCGTCGATGTACGATCGCGAGCTCCGCGGTGAGTAGATGGTGTCGTCGACACCGCCGGTGGCGTCACATTCCAAGTCCGCGGCGGCGCTTCCATCGCCCAATGTCCCTATCCTCCTCCGACCGCCTGCGGTCGCCGATGTCGCTCGCCTGTGCGCCAGCGCCGCGTGTGGCCTCAGTTCGCCACTCACCCGGCTTGGAGGGCGGTACTGCACGCTTGCGACCGTCGTTCCCGTCGTGGATCGACCTGCTCCAATCGCCAAGTCCGTGCCGTGCAGCTCACTCAGGAGACTCGGAGACAGCGGCGTGCCGCTCGCAGTCGAGAGCGTCGCAGCATTCGATGCCGCGCGCTTCATCTGCACGCGCAGCGACGTGGAAGCCGCCGGATCTACCGCCATCGCTCGTTGCGCGCGTCGGGAGTCGGGGGCTGTTGCTGTGCGCGGCGGTCGACGAGAACGCGTGTGCGTTCGGATAGGTCGACGGCTCCGATGGCGACGACGACGACGACGACGACCTCGAGATCGTGAGACGTCGAGACGTCGAGAAAGAGAGAAAGGAAGATGGAAGAAGAGGGAGAGCGGCGTGTGCGACGTCGGCAGTGGCGATGGCGGCAAACGCGCGCTCGGCACTCGGCGGCGTCTCGATGGACGAGGATGCGAGAATGAGGGAGAGCAGTCGCGATGAGAGCGGCTCGGCGTGCTCGCTCGCTCGAGTCCCGCGGGCCTTGCGAGTGGCGCTGCCGACCTTGCCAGTCGTGGAGCTCTTCGCCTGAGGTGGCGAGCTGCGCGCCGGCACGTGAGCTTCGGATTTGGAAGAAACCTCTGAGCACCATCTCGCTTCAAGGCCCGAGCCAGCAGAGCGCAGATGACGTCAGTCAGTCAGCCGTGGTCGCGGCGAGCACGCAAATTGAGACTCGAGACGCGCTCGACAGACTCCGTTGGTCACTTCGCTGATACATTATGTTAGTCGTCGCTCACTTGAGCTCGCTCGCGGGGCTCTCGGGCACCGCGCCGAGGCGGCGGCGACACCCACGTCCGCGGTCACCACCACCGGCACCGCTCAGCTGGCGGCGGAACTCGGCCTCGTCGGCTTCGTCGCCCTCGGTGTCGTCCTCCGAGCTGGTGATCCCACTGGACGCCGCCGGCGCGTGCAGCCTCCGGAGCTTCTGGACCCGCTGCAGCGTCGTGCGCAGCTCCTGCTCCACGAGCGCCAGCTCCGGCGCCGCGAGCCGCTCCATCCCGTAGCCGCGAAAGACCATCAGCTTGCGCACCTCCGCCTCCGAGTCGGCGAGCTCCTGGCGCAGATCCGTGATCTCCTGCAAGAGATCACCGCCGGCGGCGGCACCGTGTCGGCGCTTCCTCAGCGGGCTGTTCGCTGCCGAGTGCGGACTGTCGCTGTGGTCGCTCGTGCTCTCGTCCAGCGCGTCCGTCGGCGCCAGCGCAGTCGTCGCCAGCGCGCGGCTGGAGCTCCGCGCGACCGACAGCCGGTGGCTCACGAACAGTTTGCATATCACGAGGATGCCCGAGCCGATGCAGAGCAGCAGCAGGAGGAAGAACGTCTTGTTCGACAGCAGGAAGACCAGGATCGCGGCCAGCGCGTCGTCGCGCGAGGGTGAGAGCAGCGTCACAGCGCTCCACGGACCCTCGGTCTCCGTCGCGAACCAGCCCGACGAGAGCAGCCCCGACGTCTGCTTCACCCGCATGCGCACGCGGAACGCGATCTCGTGTTCCTGTGGCAGGCTCGAGAGCACCACGAACGGGTCCGCAACGGTCACCACGCGGTTCGACGGGTGCCACAGCCCGTCGAGTCCCCAGCCGCTGACCCAGTGCTGCAGCTCGTACGTGACCTCGACGCCGCTTCTCTTCGCGTGCGGCGCGTTGTCCGCTTCGGCGCGCTCCTTCTCATGCTCCGCGGCGTCCTCGCCATCGTCTCCCGCAAGCCCCGGGCTGCTGCGGAAGTGGTCGTCCCACGTCACCACCACGCTCGTCACGTGTGCTGCGCGCTTCCGCTCGCGCAGCGACCGAAGCGTGCGCGTCCAGCGGCCCACGAGCGACTCGGCGCGCGAGTCGTTCCACCAGCTGCTGCTATCGACGGCGATGCCGTCCGTCTGCTCGCCGTCGTCGTCGTCGTCGCTGTCGCCACTGCGCTGCTGCTGCTGCAGCGGCGCCGACTGCTGCTCGCTGTTCACGTAGCGCACGCGATGCACCGACACGTTCGCGACGCGCAGGTCCATCGCCCGCACGTCCACAGAAGCTGAAGAAGAAGAAGAACCGTCGGAGGAGGAGGAAGCGCCGACGCGCGCGAGCAGCGCCGTGAGCAGCCCGCTGGAAGCAACTGCGGCTGCTGAAGTCGGAGACGGGAATGCTGCTTTCGGCGCGGCGCTGGTCGTCAGCGTCTGCAGCAGCAGCGTGGAGCAGCAGGCGGCCGCGAGCGCGGCGGAGACGCCGAGTGTCGGCCGCGCCGCGCGCGAGGCGCACGGACTCGCGCGGCGGCGGCGTGCTGTCGTCGTCGTCGTCGTGCCCATGCTCGGTCTTGCTGTGTGCCTTCTTGGCAGTTTTTCGCTTGTGTGGAGTTGTGTGCTTGGGTCGACGCGATAAAAGCGAGGTGACGATGTCACAAGTGACTGAGATTCAGTATGCTTGACTAAGATTCAACGATGCGCTCAAATTCTCGACCTACACTTGGCGAATGGCTTCGTTCGACATCTGCATACTCGAACTCTGTAGCACAGTAGAAACCTGTCGAGAGTGATGCGTGTGGCCCACACAGCCTGCATTCAAAAGCGAAACTAACCAATCCGCGCGCGCCAGATCTGCCTTGCAGATTGTCGCAGCACTGCATTCGACATGAGCAATATTAAAACAGCGTAGACATTCGAATGTGGCGATCCGACTAACATGCGGCTGTTCGCTTCTTCGAGACCTCGATCTCGATCTGGCCTTGTCAGCAAGGTTGAGCACCACACACGCCAGCACCAGCACGAGCAACACGAGCAGCTCGTATTCCAGCTCCAGCCCGTCAAGCAGCAGCACCAGCGCGCCAATCGTTCAGCGATGGCCGTGCGAACCGCGATTCTCCTGCTGCTCTGCGGCGCCTTCGCCTCCGCCTCCGCCGCGGACGCGCGCTCGTGCACGGGACAGGGGCAGGTGCACGTGCCGTGCGAGGACCACTTGGCACTCGAGCCAGCCGAGAAGTTCCTGCTCACGCTCGCAGGGCACGGATGCTACGACATCGTGCTGCGCGCCGCCGCGCCGCTCAGCGTCTCCTTCTACGAGGCGCAGGGCTCGCTCTACGCCTGGCGGCTGCGCGAGATGCAGGCGCTCGACCCGGACCTCGAGCTGCTCAGCGGTGACGTCGCGCCGGCGCTCGCGGAGACCGTGGCGGCACTTGCTGGAGCGCGGACGACCGACACTGCTCCGACCCAGGTGGCGGAGGACGGCTCGGTGACCCCGATCAACGTGACCGCGGCAACAACCGTATCCGCGGCGGCGGTGGCAGCGAGCGCTCACCTCTGCGACAACAGCCGCAGCTGCCGCCGCATCGTGCGTGGACTCTCGCGCGGCGGCGTGTACAACCTCGTGGTGGCGTTTGCGCACTCGGAGACGGGGGAGGCAACCATGGACGACGAGGGTATCTTCGTGCGCCTCGAGAGCTGCGACGCAGCGTCGCTCTCGCACATTGTCGGTGCGTGCTCGCACTGCTTTGCGTGGGCGTCGATGTGGCGCGACCCTAACTCGCTGGCTTTGATGCGTTGGCGGGTGTGTCAGCGCTGCTCGTCGTCACGTGCATGGGCTTCGCGTCCGCGATGCTGTGTCTGTGTCTGCTGAGCGAGTACGTGCTCGGGCTACGGTCGCTGACCAAGTTCAAGCGCTCGATGCAGCGCGCGCCTGTGTTCGTAGAACTCGCGCAGATCGACTCGTCGGCGTCGCCATCGTTGTCAGTGGCGGCAAAAGACTTTCGCGGCGTTGGCGCGTGCGTCGGGTCCGCGGAGCAGGAGGACAGCGGCGAGGACGCCGCAGCGGACGAGAAGCTGCTCGGCGCCGCCGCATAGCACACAGCAACGATTGCGTGAACCCGCTGCCATCCGAAGCACCAAGCGGCCAGAACCCCCAACCTCGCATGAGGCGCGTAGAGCTCGTGATCAAAGGGGGGTGGAGCATGTGATCACGGCGAGTGAGAACTCGAGCAGGCATCTGGTCGCGGCCATGGAGGGCACGTGGCTCGGTCGCTGGTGGCGTGGTTGCGCGCAATCGGCTGTGTGTGCCACACCAA
Source organism: Globisporangium perplexum (assembly GCA_023333865.1). NCBI lineage: Eukaryota > Oomycota > Peronosporomycetes > Pythiales > Pythiaceae > Globisporangium > Globisporangium perplexum. The sequence goes on along the minus strand of JAASFS010000390.1, from coordinate 14,710 downwards.
TATTCAATAAATCACTCGTTTATTTTTGCTGATATCTCTTTCGAACTGCTGTGCACACAAACAAAGTGTCTCAAAGCCTGCGTAGATGCGATGTCGCACTGCATAGCTCTTCAACTTGCATGATCAAAGGGCGTATCTTTTGGCGGGAAGTTCAAACTCGAATATTGGTATGCGCGCGTCTGGATCGTTGTACTTGGCGTTTGTAGGGGCATTCGGACGCGCAGATAAAAAAGCGCGCCAACTTCGCGTTCGTTTCGTTGGCTCGCGGCTCGCGCGCGCCGTCGTGCTTCATTCTCGCTCTGGCCGCCGACCGCGCACGCCACTGCCGCCACCGCCGCTGCTGCTGAAAGAGAAGGAAGCACCCCTCCCACCCAAGCAGCCCCACCCCACGCCTGCCACCATGTACGTGCTCAAGCGCGACGGTCGCCGCGAGGACGTCAAGTTCGACAAGATCACGGCGCGCATCACCAAGCTCTGCTACGGCCTCAACGAGCAGTATGTGGACCCGATCAAGATCTCGCAGAAGGTCGTCGCGGGCGTGTACCCGGGCGTGACGACCTCTGAGCTCGACGAGCTCGCGGCCGAGACCGCGGCGTACCAGAGCACGCAGCACCCGGACTTCTCGCGGCTCGCGGCGCGCATCGCGGTCTCGAACCTGCACAAGAACACGAGCAAGCTCTTCAGCGACAACATCGAGCTTTTCTACCGAAACAAGCACGAGAAGAACGGCCAGGACGCGCCGCTCATCGCCGACGACGTCTACGAGGTCGTGATGCAGAACAAGGACGAGCTCAACTCGGCGATCATCCACGACCGCGACTTCGAGTACGACTACTTCGGCTTCAAGACGCTCGAGCGCTCGTACCTCTTCCGCGTCGGCGGCAAGGTCTGCGAACGCCCGCAGCAGATGATCCTGCGCGTGGCGCTCGGCATCCACAAGGCGGACATCCGCGCGGCGCTCGAGACGTACGAGTACATGTCGCTCAAGTACTTCACGCACGCGACGCCGACGCTCTTCAACTCAGGCACGCCCCGTCCGCAGCTCTCGTCGTGCTTCCTGCTCGCGATGCAGGACGACTCGATCGAGGGCATCTACGACACGCTCAAGCAGTGCGCGTGCATCTCCAAGTGGGCAGGCGGCATCGGGCTGAGCATGCACAACATCCGCGCCACGAACAGCTACATCCGCGGCACGAACGGCTCGTCGAACGGCCTCGTGCCCATGCTGCGCGTGTTCAACGACACGGCGCGGTACGTGGACCAGGGTGGCGGCAAGCGCAAGGGCTCGTTCGCGGTGTACCTCGAGCCGTGGCACTCGGACATCTTCGAGTTCCTCGACCTGAAGAAGAACCACGGCAACGAGTTGCACCGCGCGCGCGACCTGTTCTACGCCATGTGGATCCCGGACCTGTTCATGAAGCGCGTGGAGGCGAACGGCGAGTGGAGCCTGTTCTGTCCAAACGAGGCGCCGGGGCTGTACGAGTGCTGGGGCGACGAGTTCGAGGCGCTGTACGCAAGCTACGAGGCGAAGGGGCTCGCGCGCAGGAAGATCAAGGCGCAGCAGCTCTGGTTCGCGATCCTCGAGTCGCAGGTGGAGACCGGCACGCCGTACATGCTGTACAAGGACTCGGCGAACCGCAAGTCGAACCAGCAGAACCTCGGCACGATCCGCTCGAGCAACCTGTGCTGCGAGATCCTCGAGTACACGTCGAAGGACGAGGTCGCAGTGTGCAACCTCGCGTCGATCGCGCTGCCGCTGTTCGTCAAGGACCGCACGTTCGACTTCAAGAAGCTCTACGAGGTCGCGAAGATCGTGACGCGCAACCTCAACCGCGTGATTGACGTCAACTACTACCCGATCCCGGAGGCGGAGCGCAGCAACCTGCGCCACCGGCCCGTGGGCATCGGCGTGCAGGGGCTCGCGGACGCCTTCATCCTCATGAACTTTGCGTTCGAGAGCGAGCAGGCGTGCGAGCTCAACAAGCACATCTTCGAGACGATCTACTACGCGGCGATGGAGGCGTCGATGGAGCTCGCGCGCGAGGCGGGGCCGTACGCGTCGTACCCGGGTTCGCCCGTGAGCCAGGGCATCTTCCAGTTCGACATGTGGGGTGTGACGCCGTCGTCGGGGCTCTGGGACTGGGCGGCGCTCAAGGCGCAGGTGGCGCAGCACGGCGTGCGCAACTCGTTGCTGCTGGCCCCGATGCCGACGGCGTCGACGGCGCAGATCCTCGGCAACAACGAGTCGACGGAGCCGTACACGTCCAACATGTACAACCGGCGCGTGCTCGCGGGCGAGTTCACGATCGTGAACAAGCACTTGATGAACGAGCTCATCGAGCTCGGCGTGTGGACGCCGGAGGTGCGCAACCAGATCCTGAACGACGGTGGGTCGGTGCAGAAGGTGCGGTCGATCCCGGCCGAGGTCAAGGAGAAGTACAAGACCGTGTGGGAGATCAAGCAGAAGGTGGTGCTGGACCAGGCGGCGGACCGCGGCGCGTACATCTGCCAGAGCCAGTCGATGAACGTGCACATCGCGGACCCGTCGATCTCGAAGCTCACATCGATGCACTTCTACGCGTGGAAGAAGGGGCTCAAGACGGGCATGTACTACCTGCGCGGCCGCCCCAAGGCCGACGCGATTCAGTTCACGGTCGACAAGGCGGCCATCGAGCGCACGAACGCGCAGCAGACGGCGGAGGAGGAAGAGGAGTGTCTCGTGTGCAGCGCTTGAGAGCCTGAGAGCGTCTTGGGCCTGAGAGCGTGAGAGCATTGCGAGCGTGAGTGCCGAGAGCCTGAGAGCAGTATTTCTATGATGAAGCAGACGTCTTCGCTCCACGACTCTCGCGCTCCTCGCGCTCCGTGTCGCCTTCAGCGTCACAACCATCCAGTGTCACCAGTGTCACGTGCAGCGCGTCTCCGATCGCTCGCTCAGCATCAGCACGATGCCTCCGGTGCCGGTGACGCCAGAAGGAGGACATCATCTTAAGATCGAACAAACGCAGCGGCAACGCCGTGAGCACGTCTTCCGGCGTGTACGTCGGTGCTGAGCTCAACGAATTCGCCACCGAACGGTGTTAGTGCTTGCTTGGTGCGGTTTCGCGAGGATAGGCACTTCAGTGCCGGAGGAGGAGGCACTGCGACGACGAGGACGGCGAATGGCACACATGCCACCGCCACCTGGGATCAAGCAGGTTGGCAGACGCACGCACGCACGCACGCGTGCGGATACGAATGCAGCGGCAACAGCTGAGCGCATGGCGACCAGTGGTGGCAGCCGACCGATCAGTGCGCCACCGCCGCAGACGCAGGTGCTACATGATCTGATGTACTCTTATCGGCGTGCGTTGGACATTCGGGTGGTGGCTGCTGCGAGCGGAGTGGTGAACATCCAATCCAAGCATAAGTTCTCTCTCTCTATCTGGAGGACGCAGTGCCACCCCAGCAGCATCCACTGCGTTGCGCGGGGCCACAGGCTTGCCGTCTGCTTCTGGTGTTGAGCGATGATCATCAAGGAGAACCAGCAGAGCCTATCCAGCTCACCAGATTTTATGGCGCTGGGCAGGATACTCGCTCCGGATCATCAGGAGCATGCATCGAGCGCCGCGCGTGGCTCCCATGAGCGCTCGCCAGATGGAGCTCTAGCTGTGCGTGTGCCAGCACTGCAGGGCAGCGCACACGAGTGCGGCACGCCAGCGTTTCTTGCTCTTGCGCTCGGAGCGCGAAGTCCGATGTTCAGGTTGACGCCGATGACGAGAGTGGGACACTTTGGCAAAAAGAAGTCGGAGAAAATGTCTGGACAATCAAGGCAGCATTTTGTGCTCACTTGCTCGCTCCACTTGCTCGCCATCGAGCTCGAGCTCACTCACGCACGCAGCGTGTGGGCTGTGCTCACAAGAGAGCGACATCACCAGCAGGTGGCGAGCGCTCGTGTGTGTTTTTCCGCCGCCGTTGAAGTTGCAGTGCTTTTCGCAGTGTCGTGCAGTATTGTTTGGTCGAGAGGAATGGGAGACTTCGAGTGATGTTGTCGTTTGTTGTTGTGGTTGCGCTGGTTGCATCGGATTCGCCGGAGCAGCTCTTCTCGAGAGACACTTGAAAGCACGGACTGGACAGTCCTGCGCGCGCTGCGTGAGTTTCTTCTCGCTCACACAGACCGCTCTGTGAGCACAGGTGTTCCGAGGTGCACACACAAGCGCTTCTCGGCGAGATATCGAGATATCAGCACCGTCGTCGTCGTCGTCGTCGTTTGCATGGTGCACAGTTCTCGTTCCGCATAGTCGCGGCTGGACATGCAACAAGCAAAGCAACGCAAGCTCCGGCTCCAGCTCGGAGCTTTGTTGTGATTGTTTGGTGCGCGGCGATGGCGAATAGTCCGCCCTCTGCTTCCGTCCTTTCCTGTCGTGGGGAGGGCACTTGACGCGCGCGCGCGCGTGCATGCGGCACGCTTGATGACATGCGCGCGCACTTGCCATAGAGAATCCCCGGCGGTGTCGGGCTTCTCGCGCTCTCTCACTGGCCGGTGCCGAGCTTGATGACATGCTCAGCTCTGCCGGGTGTCTGATGTGGCGCACATCAGAACCCGATAATGTCCTGTTCTATTCTAAGAACAAGATATTGTTTGACAAAGAAAAACGAGAATCCGGACAATATGCGAATGTCCGGCTGACGTCAGTGGTTTGTTCCACATTTTCACAGAAAGCGCCATACAAACATCAAGTGAACAGCGTGCCACACAGCGCACACACCAAATCGCTCGATCGCACAGAATCGGGCCGCCTAGGTACGTACGTCACCACTTAGGGTTTCGATGCCACGAACTGCCGACATGTGCTGTGTTGTCGTCGAGCGCACATGAGAGAGAGCGAGCGAGAGTCGCCGCCGCGCGCGAGAGTCGCGAGAAGAACCGGAGAGAGCGTGAGACCCGAGAAGACGCCATCTGGGGCTGCGACGTCTCCCCAGCACGTAAGCCGCCACCGCGCCAGTAGCGGCTCCCTCATTCGCACTTTTCAGCCTTCGAGTGCACTCGTCCTCGTCGTCCGAAGCAAGCAAGCAGGTAGCGCTCGTCAAAGACACCGCCGCCGGCATCACACCACTCGCTTTCTGTCGAAAGAACCCAGATTTCCTCGAAGCTCCGCGTGCGCGACCAACGCGATCGACAGCCCTCCACTCGCTCGAGCACTCACAGCAGCACCGCGCGCAGCAGCAAGAGCACACCAGCGCGCAGCGACAACAACAACAGTATCAGCGACCAGTAGCCCCGTCTTCTGGCTGCTCACTCTCGAATCCGCTCCCCAGCGCACAAGTCAACTACAAGCCTCCGCCGCCACCACCACCGACCGCCAAGCCACCAAGCCAAGCAACGATGCCGTACGAGAGCTTCGCGACTGAGCAGCAAGTGCACATCACTGAGGTGGTGCAGGACACCGCCACGAACGCCTGGATGTACCTCGTGCATGTCCAGCGCGGCAGCGCGGCGGCGAGTCCCGTCGGCGACGACGCGGTCGCCACCACCGCCGATGACAACGATACGGGCTTCTCGCACGAGTACGCTGTGAGCCGGCGCTTCAGCGAGTTCAAGCAGCTGCACGCGGCGCTCGCGCCGCTCATGGGCGACGCGCTCACGGCGCTGCCGGCGGACGGACTCATGACGATCCTGCTCGCCGACAACGAGGAGCTGCTGCTCAAGCGCAAGCAGGTGCTCGAGCAGATCCTGCTCGACGTGCTGCGTCACCCGGTGGCGAAGGACCTTCCGGAGGTGCTCGAGTTCCTCGGCCACGAGTCGATCGCTGCCAAGCAGCTCGCGCCGTTGCACACAAGCGCCGGGCCGTGCATGGGCTCGATCCGCAAGACGAGCAGCATGAGCTGGGCGGGGCTCGGCAGCCCCACGCGCAGCTCGTCGACCGTCGTCTCCTCCTGAGGCTCGGTCTTCCAGTCACTCCCCATCCGCCGGCCCGCCCGCCGCCACCTCCGGCCATCCACCCAAGTAGAAGAACCTTCATGTGTAGTAGCACGCACCACTATCTTATTTAACATGTACAAGCACGACCAGCACCTCGCTTGCCTCCATGTCTCCTTGTCGCCATGTCTCCATGGTTCACGCCTCCATATCTCCATGTCTCCATGTCTTCATGGCTCTTGCAGCGACATGCCATTGCCATCGCAAGCGAGAGAGTACATGCTTCGCGCATGGGTTCGCGCATGCGTTTCACCATCACCATCTCGACACGCATCTCCTTCCATCGAGTCGCTTTCGATCCGCGCGCGCGACCGGAAGGTTCGGGCGTCGATGAGTCAGAACAGGCACGATGTACGGTATTGCGTCGAAGCCTTCGAGCGCACAACATGCCGCCTCGCTCAGCGCGCAGAGGCAAGCAAGGAGCAGAGGTCGCGCGTGGCAGCGGATACGAGCTGTAGCATTCCGGCATGCCGCCACGACACGTCACGACAGCGACCTCGAGCAGCGAGAAGCACGACCTGCACGTAGCCCTTTCTGCACAGATGGCACTCGCGCGAGGGAGCTAAAGATAATGACCTCTATAATTACGTAATTCTGAAGTTTTCTCTCTTCGCCCGAATACAAGCCCCGAACACGATGCGACGTCATGGTCGCAGACGAATGACCAGCCTGCTGCTTCTTCGCTGCTGCACTCTGCCTCCCGCGCCGCGCTCCGCAACACGCCTAAAGCCCAAGAAGGAGAAGACTCCATGACCGCCGCCGACCCGCTGCGCCTGCGCGAGCTGCTGGCCGCCTGTGTCAGCGCCGGGACGCTCGCCGGCAGCGTCATCCGCGACGTCGTGCGTCAGGGCGGCGACCTCGGGATGGTCAACAAGGCGGACGACAAGTACGACCCGCAGACCGTACGTCCCCTCTCTCTCTGTTTATCTGCCCACGGACGACCTTCCCCCTCCCCCCCTCCCTCTGTGCTCACTGCCTCCCTGCTGCGCATCGCAGGTGGCGGACCGCCGCTCGCAGCAGCGAATCGTGCACGCGCTGCGCCACGTGTGGCCGCACGTGCAGATCGTGGGCGAGGAGGGCGAGCTGGCGCCGCCCGCCCCCGAGGACGCGCTCGAGGCCGACCCGCGCGCGCTGCGCGGCGTCGACTTCGCCGTGCCCGAGGCGCTCACCGGCGCGCTGCACGCCGAGGACCTCGTGCTCTGGATCGACCCGCTCGACGGCACCAAGAAGTTCGCGGAGAAGAAGTTCGACGAGGTCTCGGTGCTGCTCGGCATCGCGTACAAGAAGCGGCCGATCGCCGGCGTCATGCACCTGCCGTTCTGCGGGGCCAGCGGCACGACGTTCTGGGGTGGTCCGGGCATCGGGCTCTTCAAGACCACGCACGGCGCCAGCGACGCGCAGAGCTCGCACGTGCGCCAGGAGCGCCCGCCCCTCCGGTACCCGGCGCGGCCGCTCGTGATCACCACGTCAGGCACACGGTGCGACCTCGTGGAGCACGCGCTCGCGGCGCTCGAGCCCGCGCGCGTGCAGCTGGGCGGCGCCACGGGCACGATGGTGCTGACCGTGATCACGGGCGAGAGCGACCTCTTCCTGCGCTTCCGGAACGCCACCAAGCGCTGGGACATCTGCGCCGTCGAGCCGCTGCTCGAGGCGATCGGCGGCTCGCTCGTCGACAAGTTCGGCCGCGCGTACGAGTACGACCCGCAGGGCGACCCGGAGTTCGACAACGGTCACGGGCTCATCGTGACGCTCGAGGCCGCGACGACCACGTGGGTGCTCGACACCATGGCGGAGATCGAGACGCTCAGGTCGCCCCCGTCCTAAGCGAAATACCACTGCGCTGCACCTGCTCGAGCCCCGCCGACGTGTCGCTCAGCGTATGTGCTGTCTGCTGCTCGCAGGACGCTCGACGGCGCCAGCGCCATGACGCCCAACTGGCTCACCGAGCACGTGTTCCGCGGCCGCGCGAGGGTCGCGGCGGCGCGCGTCGTCCCGGGATCGGTGCACCGAGGGAAGCAGTCGAGTGTCCTCAAGCTCCGCGTCGAGGTGGCTGCAGACGACCCGGGCTCCCGGCCGCCCGGGTCACCTCCGCCGCTACGCACGAAGCGCAAGACGCTGTTCGTGAAGCGCTACGTCAAGAGCGAGCTGCCGCCGCGCTCGGACGCGCACTGGCGCCGCGACCTCTTCTCCTACCGCACCGAGAGCCGCTTCTACTCGCACTTCCACGAGAGGCTCCGCGCGCACGTGGCGCTCGTCACGCCGCTCGCGGTGATCTACGCGACGGAGCGCAGCGCCGACGGCGCGACGGAGGTCGAAGCCACCGACAGGTTCCTCGTGATCTTGGAGAGCGTCGTCGACGACGAAGACGACGTCGACGACGGCGCATCACCGCCGCCACCAGCAGCTCTCGTGTCTCCAGAGCCGATCGAGCCGCTCACATCGGTGCGCCGCAAGCGCTTCGTCCACGCAGACTGTCTGAGCTTCACGGACACGAAGGCAGCGCTGCTGTACCTGGCGCAGCTCCACTCCGCGGCGCTCAAGTCTCCCGGACTCGTGCGCGACGCCGGACGCGAGCTGTGGCCCAGCGGCGGCTGGTGGTCGTTCGCGAAGCGGGGCGGGACGCAGGGGCTCGCGAACACGTCGGCAGTGTGGAGCGCTGTGCTCCAGTCGTTCGCGCCAGAGATCGAGCAGCGCTTCGGAGCCGACTCTGCGCGCCGGGCTTCGCTTCAGTCGCTCGCGGAGCGCGTGACGCGGCACGCAGAGTACGTCAGCGCGGAACTGTTCGAGCGCAGCCCCGAGGCGCTGCGCACACTCGTGCACGGCGACTTCAAGAGCGCCAACCTGTTCTTCGACGCGGCGTCCCGCGAGGTCGTGGCGTTCGACTGGCAGTGGTGCGGCGTCGCCCTCGGTGCAGTCGACGTCGCGTACCTGCTCAACACGTCCGTGTCCATGGACGCGCTGAGCGGCGGCAACGAGGAGCTGCTGCTGCGCTGGTACTACGACCGGTTCACCGCCGCCGCCGCCTCGAGCAAGGCGACGGCGTACTCGTTCGAAGCCTTCCGGCGCCACTACGTGCTCGCGACGCTCGAGTACGCGCGCGTGCTGATCTCCGCCTTCTGGAGTGGGATGACGCCGGCAACGTGTGCCGCCAAGTTCGCCAACACGAACTGCGGACTCGGGTACCGCTCCGTGCCGCACGTGATGCGCGTGATCGAGAAGCTCGACGCGGGACTCGCCATGGTCGAGCAGGAGCGCGGGCAGTAGGAGTGAGGGAGAGGGTAGCGGCGTTCGGCGAGGGGCGTTCGGCTCTAGGCTCCTTCCTACACGAGGCTGTAGCGGTGGAAGTCCACGCGGTGCTCCTTGGATCGCGCTGTCTGCATGTCCGCGTCCTGCCTCTGGTCGGTCACAACAGCGCTCGCAGACTCGATGGACACCCGTCTCCGTCCGCGCTGCCGCTGCTGGTGCTGCGCGTCGTGCGAGTGGTAGCGCCTCGGAGCCAAGTCCTCGGCGCTGGACGCCGGCGGCGACGTCAGCGTCCCCGAGACCTGGGCGTACGTGTCAGTGCGGGCGAGGAACGCGAGGTACTCGGCCGAGTCGGACGCCGCGCTGTGGTTCTCGACTGCGATCAGGAGGTTCTCGAGCGCGAGGCGCTTGCGCTGCAGCATCGTCTGCGTCTCGCCGAGGAAGAAGGCCAGGATGCTCTCCTGCGGCAGGCTCGGCAGCGCGCACCGCATCGTCGGCTTCATCGCGGCGTGCAGCAGCCGGAACTCGGCGAAGCTGCGGCGGATGTCGTAGACGTTGCCGGCGCCGAACGCGCTCGCGCTGTTCGGACTCGCCGCTGCGAACGACGACGAGTGGCGGCGGCGCCAGAGCGGCTTCGGCGTCGAGGCGGCGTCCTCAGCGCCGTGCGCGTCGCCGCCGCCGTCGTTGTCGTCGCCGCCGTTCAGCAGGACGCGCTTGACGCGGATGAGGTATCGCCACGACCCAGTCTGCCTGTCCTGCACGAGTCCGCGGATCGAGAGCTGGTGCGAGCACCGGAAGCTCTCGTACGGCATCTCGGCGCGCCTGTGGAGACAGCGATCGGCGAGTGGCGAGAGCAGCAGTGCGACAGCTCTCTCTCTCTCTCTCTCTCTCTCTCTCTCTACAGCCCTCCTCCAGCGAGCGAGCGCCATGAGGTGGTCACAGCTGCGAGATGAGGTGCAACCATCTGCCGGGCGGCGATTATGCGCGGGTGTCAGTCGGCGTCGTCCTGGTTGCTGCCGCCCTCTCGGAAGAGCCCGTGCGCCGTGAGCAGCGCGAAGACCTCGCTGCCGTCCAGCAGGCGCCGGCTCGCGGCCGCGTCCGCGATCGCCGCCTTGAACGCGGCGACGCGCGCGTGGAGGTCGAGCAGCTGCGCGTGCAGCGCCGCGTGGCGCGTCTGGCGCGCGGCGAACTCCGCGTTCGACGCGTACACGTTCTCCGTCACACCGTAGAGCTTGCGGCGCACGGCGAAGTAGTTGCCGAGCGGCTCGCTCGCCGCGTCCCACGCCGCGCGGTGCTCGCGCCGGAACTTGCGCGCCGCGCGCTCCTCGGCGACGCGGTTCGCGTCCCACTTGGCGAGCAGCGCCTCGAGCGCCGCCTTCTCGCGCGGCAGCCGCGCGCGGCGGTAGAGCTCGTCCATCGGGTTCCGCTTGGCGTCGAGCCAGCCGCGCAGCGAGTGCTCGTACTTGTCCTTCGCCTTGAGCGCGGCCACCGCCTGGCTGATCTCGTACAGTTGGCGCGCGTGGCGGCTGCGGAACGCGCGCTGGAGCAGCAGCGCCGCGCGCGTCTTCTCGGCGCGCACGTGCGCGGCGAAGCGGCGTCCGCGGTGTCCGCGGTACACACGCTGGATGCGCCGCGCGCTCTGGAGGCACCGCTGCCGGTGGCGCTCGGCCGCGAAGAGGCAGCGGCCGCGGTGGCCTCGGAACACGCGCTCGACGGTCACTGCCGCGTGCGTCTTCGCCTCGCGGCGCTGCCGCTGCCGCAGCACGCGCAGCCACGCGCGGAGGTACCGCTGCACGCAGCGCGCCGCGACGTAGCGGCGCCACCGCCGGACCTTGAGCATCCGGCGCCGCGCCTGCACGCGCCGGATCCAGCGCTGGATCACGGTCGCCGCGCCGCGCCGCATCAGCGCTCGGCGCGCCATCGCCTGCCGCGCGTTCTGGCCCCTGTGCGCGCACCTGGCGTTCCGGATCTTGCGGTGCAGCAGCGCGCGCTTGCGGCCGCGCCACCCGCGCACGTGCCGCTGGATGGCGGTCGCCGCCGCGTTCCGGTGCTTCGCCACCGCGTTCCGCACCACCTCCCGGAAGCGTCTCACTTGGCCCGCGTACCGCGCCATCCGCTGCGCGCGGACGACGCAGAGCCGGGCGTGAACGTACGCTCGGCGCGCCAGCACGCGGCGCCAGTGGCTCTGGATCCGCGTTGCCTGGGCGTTCGCGAGCGCTCGGAACGCCTTCACGCGCGCGCGCGCGCGGCACCCGCGGTATACGCGCTGGATCGCGAGCGCGCCGGCGATCATCTCGACGCGCATGCGGCGCACAAGCAGCCGCGCGAGCGCCCGCCGCCAGAGGCTCTGGATGCGCGTCGCCATCGCGCGGTAGAAGCCCAGGTACTTCGTCAGGTTGGCGCGGCGCTGGTGCTTGCGCCACTGGCCCTGGATGCGACGGATCTTGAGCACGAGCCAGAGCGAGCGGCGCCGGAAGTCGCGCTGGTGCTTGCAGCGCCGGTACCAGCGCCAGATCGCGGCGCCGGCCTCGAGCGCGCGCTCGAAGACCCGGCACTTGAACGCGGCGCGGCCGACGGACCCGCGGTAGACGCGCTGGATCGAGAGCGCGCTCGCGTGGCGCCGGCGGAGCTGCGCGCGGAGCATCGGCCGCACGGCGCGCTGGATCACGCGAGCGCCGCGGTGGACCGCGAACCGGAGCACGCGCACGCGCCAGCGGCACGCGTTGCCGCGCGCATGCGCCTGCACGAACGCGATCTTGCCGGCGTTCCGCTCGAGCGACAGGAGGCGTATGTACCGCCTCCAGGCGAGGAACCGGCGCGCGCAGCTCTGGATCTTGCGGGCGGCGCGCGACTCGCGCAGCAGGCGGCGGCGCGAGAGGAAGAGCAGCGACGCCTCCTTGCGCTTCCAGCGCCGGAACTTGGCTTGCAGCACCGCCGCGCTGTCGTAGTGCAGCGCCATCCGGCGCAGCAGCGCGACGTGCCGCGCCGGGAGACTCGCGAGCGCCATCGCCGCGCTCGCGCCTCCCGTCGCGATCTTCTGCGAGAGCGTGGGCGACTGCATCGCCCTCGTGAACGGCAACAGGCGGTCGCCGCAGTGCTCGACGGTCTGGAGCGACACGCGGTCGCATCCTCTCAGCCGGAGCTCCTGCAGCTCCTGGCACGCCGAGCACAGCGCGCGCACACCCGCGTCTGTGATGTTCGTGTTGCTGCACACGTCGACGACTCGGAGCGGCAGCTTGGTCCGCGCGCACGCCAGCAGCGAGCGGTCGGTGACTCCCTTCGCGTTCGCCAGCAGCAGCTCGCGGAGCTGGAAGCAGCACGACGCAAGCGCTTCGACTGCGACGTCGGTCAGCTTGGCGCACTGCAGCAGCGCAACGAGTGGTGACGACGGACGCTCGCGTCCCAACAGCGTATCTCGCAAGCCCCACGCACCTTCGACAGGTTGATCCGCTCGAGCTGGCGACAGTTCACCGCGATCATGCTCACGCCGACGTCGCACACGTTCGTCGCGCTCAGGTTGATGTGCTTGAGCGAGTGCGCGTAGGTCGCTCGAGGCGCAGTGAGGTGCATGATGCAGAGCGGGGTGTCCAGGTCCTGGCGCTCGGACACGTCGATCGCGTCGAGCCTGCGGAGGAGTCTGCCGAGCAGCTGGAATGACAGCGCTGTGATATGCCGCCCCGACAGCTTCAGCGACACCAGCGTCGGACACGCCTTCGCGACGTGCGCGACGCCGCGGTCGGACAGCCTCCGCAGCCCCTTGAGGTTCAGCTTGACGAGACTCACGCAATGCTTGGCGATGGTCTCCATGGCCTCGTCTCCGACGAGCGGGCAGTTCTTCAGGCTCAGCATCAGCAAGCGCACCTCGCCACCGCCATCTCCGTCATCATCCTCGGAAGCAGCGCTCTTGAGCTTCTTGTCCTGTTCCGCCAAAGAGAAGAGGTTCTTGATGCCCACGTCGGTGATTCGCTGGCACTCCTTCAGGTTGAGATGTACCAGTGGACTATCTGGTCGAACCAGCGCTGCGAGCAGCAGCAGCGCGAAGTCCGTGACCGCCTTACAGCGTGACAGGTTGAGGTGCTCGAGTGCGCGACAGCCCGTCGCGATCCAGCTTACTGCGGTCTCGTCGATCGAGAGCCCGGACAGGTTGAGCGCGCGCAGATCGCGCAGCCCAGCGCTGGTCTCGAAGCCGAAGAATGCCATGTTGTCGACGTCGAGGCAGTCGCCGACGCTCAGCGAGACCACCGCCAAGTCCTTGAGCAACGACGTCGCGAGGTACGAGATCCCCGACGACGTCACGTGCTTGCAGTGCCGGACGTCGAGTGACCGCAGCGTGAACTCGGCAGACGAGCGCTTCGTGGTCGCGACGCACTGCAAGAAGGCGTCGGTGACTGCCGGACAGCCCCGCGCCGACAGCGTGTGCAGATGCGAGCAGTCCTTCCACAGCTGGCACAGCAGCGGCGTCGTGAAGTGCCGGCACTCGCTGATGTGGAGCTCCTGCAGCAGACCAAAGTGCCGGCGGATCATGGTGAGGCTTTCGTTCGTCAGCGACGAGCACCTGCGCGCGAGTTCGACCGACAAGAGGAGCAGTGCAGTGGTCGTGAATGGAGCAGCTCCACGAACTCGGTCGCATACGCGCAGAGTCACCTCGAGATGTCGAGAGCCGCGAGCTGCTTGAACTTGCTCAGATGCGCGATGCCTGTGTCTGAGACGCTCGTGCCCGCGAGCGCGATCCGCTTGCATCGCGCAACTTGTACTGCACCTGAAACAGCGGCTCGATGGAGTCTGTCAGACTTCCAGGAACGCAACGAGAGCATAGCTCGGATCAGCGTTCTCAGCGAGCCAGCACCGACCCAAGGAGACAGCGTGCGCCGCGATCGCCGCGAGCCACTCGGTCGCGATCTCCAGCTCCTCGAGGTCGATCTCCTCGAGCAACTCCCGACCGCGAACGTCCTACGGCATCGTCAGATTCGATGCACTTGCCGCCGTTGTTCCACTTGTTGGGCTCGGACCCGCCTACCTTGCAGAACGCCTCACGCGGTGGCACGGTGAAGCGCTTCGAGCCTCGTTGCGTGCACTGTGAGGCGGCGGCTGCGACCTGTTGCAGTGTACGGGAGATCAGAGCCGCGCAGGACCATGCGAGACGGAGAGAGTGACGCACACGTTGCGCGAAGTCGGTCGCGGGCTGCCGAACGCGCCGCACCTCGAGGTGTTCGAGGCGCTGCTGCCTGGCGGCCTCCTGCGCTTCGAACGCCCACATCGCTTCGAGTGGTCACGGAGGTGCGTCTCGGAACCGAGTGACGCTTCAAGATTTAGCAGAAATCGTTGCTTTGCACGAACGAGAAGTACGAGTTTCGAGTGTTCACGTGCTTTGAGCGAGAGAAAGAGATGTGCGTGTATGTTATGAGACCGGGAGCGCTTGCGCGAGACAGCGAGTGTGCTCCTGGTTAGACCGAACTGGATCCGAACGGATCCAAGAGTCGAATGGACGGGAGTGTCAACTACGAGACGCGC